>JAQFYC010000439.1:0-56805 GCA_034694165.1 Tomocerus mixtus
GTAAAAAACTTTACCTGGATGGATGATAATGCTCATAAAAATGAATGAGTAAAGAGTACCACCACGCCACCACCAATCTAATTTCTCAGAGGGTTGACACACTCACTGCAATTGCACGTTTATTTATATAATATCATTTTTAAAGTTTATAATATTTTAATCTCCCAATACCTACAGGCACATGCATGTCTCATAATATCTCATATCCACACTTTTCATGTACTAATATTATAAGGCCAAACATCCATGCGTACATACACAAACATGGACCTTCGCCAAATATAGCATATTCTTTCTTCTTGCTATTTGAATTCTTTCTTTTGGATTATTGATACGCTCTTTTGGATTTTGCTTTCTTTCTTATGGTTTTTGCCTCTTTTTTGACGTTCGCCCTTATGGCATTCGGCCTTTTAACCGTACGTTTGGTGTTCCCTCGTTCAATCTATGAATAGGGGTTTACATTAACCAAGTAGGAGACTGGAATCGGGATGAGTTAATTTGAATTAGCTAATGGTTATTTTAGACCACACGATATACTTTTGGCGTTTCCTCGTTCAGTCTATAGAGGATCAGGTAAGTGCACAATGTGGAATAAAGTAAACGAATTATTGGCTGTCCTGTAAGTACCTGCTGATTTCTAACGGCATAAATGGTCAAATAATTGTATTTGTGTGGTAACTATATCCAAATACGTGTACTCTATCGGATTACCTACACACAAATCCCTATTTTTGCAATTGTAAGCATTAATTCAGTTTTATACATGTGTGCTTTAGATAATGGATTTTTGTACGCGTAGCTGACCAGACGAATAGCTTCAAATGTAAACATTAAATATAAACCTACCTAATTCTATATAAATGTGTAGGTAGGTAATTATAATCAATGAACTGTCTTTGTTTATCAATTTTTTCATTTAGAGCAGATACCCTTACTTATTGTAGTTAGGCGAGTATAAATAAGTAATAGTGTACTTTTATTGCTGAGGGATTATTCTTATAGCACTATAGTAAAATAACTTGTACTAACACTACCTCAATACAAAAATAGTAGCCCCTAGAGCTAAGAAGAGAGCATGAAGCGTGCCGTGCCGGTAAAGGAATTTTACCTATTATGATTTTTGGTTGAATGCACCATTAATTAGAAAATAGAGAAGCTCCATGTAAATGATAATTGTACTTCTTGAAGTAAGTGAACGTTAATGAACTGGATTGGTTAGCTATTGCTATATATTATTATGATTTGATTACTAATGTGTGTATGCTGTTTTCTAGTAGTCTTTATTAAATTACTAGTCTATACGCAATAGCCAGCTAACTGTGGTAATGTATCTAGTGCACATAAATAAGTAATCTATTTATACACATATACATACAGGTAATTGGTACGCGAACCTAGTGGAGGTTTCAGTGAAAAAACTTAGTACATTAATAATACCTCCTTCTAGGAATGTACCATAAATTATCATGATTTAATTTTTATTGTTACTTTTACTTTTCTACAAGCTGCAAATGCAGCTTTATTTTTTTGCAATTTTTGCCAATGTTGCCTATAAAGAAGTTTGTTTAATGAGATGACAATTTTTCGAAAACGATCTTGCACCTGGTCGTGTTAGATGGAAGGAAAGATAAGTCCACTCAATCGTTATTCACTTGACACCTTGACAGTGCATCTAATTTGCTGCACAAATTGCAGATTGTTGTCCTTATCCTTCTATAAATACATTCTAGAAAGCACTAATGCTAACTATTTAACAAGGAATAAGGTCTTTGTTCTTTACCTGCTAAACGTTACATGGTTCTAAAAATGTAAAGAGGTGAACTAGGCTATTAATATTAAATACCTAATGCATTTCTTGATATTGTTATCGTACAACTTTTTCTTGACGTAAAATACACAATTCAGTATAGTACGTAAGATACTTCAAGTTTATTGCTATTTTGTCCTTTGTACACTGTTGCATACTTTAAAACTATTAGTTATCCACTATAATTTATTTAAAACTATCTTATGTACCCTGCATTAAATTGAAAGAATAAAAGGTGGTCAGAATTAAGATTCCTAAGCTTAATTGCTCGTTTATACAGTTCTGTTGTGTTGACTTTCATAATTTATCAACTTATCGCAGAAATTTTTATTTGCTAATTAAGTAAATACTATTATATACATTCCACTTAGCACTTTAGTGTTAACCTTAAATGTCTAAAATGCTATACTCTATTTTCTTAGATTGCTATTGCTACTCTTGCCAGTCTGTGTTTATGAATGGTACATAGGTGTCTGTTTATCATTGGGAAAAGAGCCATGACTTTGGCTTTTAAAGATTACTTATCTTTATAGCTACGTATGCAAGTAATGATAATTGTATTCACGTGTAATTGTGAATAGTGATTTATACATTCTATATGTACGCAAATCGGGAAATAAAGAAAAATAGGGTACCATTGGAAAGTGATTAAGTTACGACATCATTTTCCTTAACATAATACAGATACTGCAAATTCCTAATGAACTTATTATGATTTAATATCGCTTCATTTACTAAATGTTAATGTTGATAAAATGCCAATTAGAAAGAAATCCGTACATCCGCAAATTGGGTACAAAACAATACGAATTTATTTTTGCAAAATCCATGAAAAGTCCATGTTTTGATCGATACATTCACGCTTACTTTTAACTAGTACATTAGTAGTGGTAAGTCAATTATGTTGTGACATTGAGAATGGTTAAAACAGTTATTTATGGAATTTTGTGGTAAGAGCATCTCCCCAACGTGATACTCCATGATGTTCCACCTCTGCATTGTGGTCGAGAGTCGTGCCATTCTGCAATCGGTTTACTTTGTTGAGGTTTGTCAAATACCCAAGAAGGTTTGGGTGCGGGTTGGGGGTACTGTGGGTAATAGTACTGCTGGTCGTAGTAGTAGGCCCCTTGAGTGGTGTGCATCAGCACGCAGGCTAGGAGAGCCAATGCCACAGGTTTCATGGTATTAGAATTTTTAGGAGCAGTAAACAATAGGCGCTAGGTGGGATGATCTACAATAATTTTTATTTGCACATTTTATTTAAATACTAATTATTTAATTATAGACAATATTAACAATTGCATAAATGGTATCAATTAATATCTATATGTGAATTTATTTGTAGTTTTCTTACCAAGATTTCTTGCAAATACAATATGGGGACCAAGGCAAGATTATTACATCAACTAAAGATATAGTGGACCAGTAGATACTAATTTTTTTTACAATGCAGATACCTCTTTTATATGAGAATGTTTGTACCATTAGTTTTTAATGGAAAGTATTACTACAATTTTCAATCTATTTTTAATTTGCTCTGATCTAATTAGTATTGCTTTCCTGATTATAAACGTCATACTGTTGCATTGTTTGATTTACCACTTACCTTGCATCCTGTAGCTGCACATTTTCCAACTCCGGGGTTTTCCTTTATTGCTTTGATTATACTTAAGGAACAGAGGCAATGCAATGGTTCATTAACAGCCAGTACATCCCTAACTACTTAAGAAATTATTTGGAAACCTGTGTGCACATGAAAACTCGTTTTGGCAACTCAATGTCTGAATTTTGCACGTCCAAAATTTTATCGTTTCTTATTATATTGTGCAAAGTATTTTCCTTGACAAAATTATATGGTTTTCCTGCTTGTCTGCTGAGTGCATGGAACGTAGTAAATTATGGAACATTAAACGAGTAAATATTGTGGTTGTTTAGTTAAATGTTCCCTACGATTGAAATGATATAGTGTATAATGCACCTCTACCTAAGTAGCTACTCGTAATAATATTTAATATTGATATGTGCACAAAAATGTCCGATAGTTTCCGAATTTTGCTAATTTTGTGTTAAATAGAGTTGATCTCACAGACAGGTGTGTAATACTATTAAATCTTATGTGGTGCGTGCAAAGCATTTAGTTTGCATTTCGCGAAAGGAAGATGAGAGAGATTTTAACAGTTTACGTGCTATGCTAATGTAGAATTTGTAACCGAATTTCCGTATATTTGTTTAGTGTCCTATTGCCTTCAGAGTTTGACAATAAAGCCTTCAATTCCCATTCATGTACACATATTTTACATAATGTTTTTCTACGTATTTAATACTTATGTAACTTCATTACATTGCCAAAATGCTGTAACAAAGAAGAAATGTATTATCCTATCTCAAAATTCATAGAAAAAATCTTTCAGAAAGAAGCTTAAAGGCTTTTTAGGCCTTTACTTATTCATTTAAAGATGAGTTGAGTGAATGAGTGTTGAGTCTAATACACATCTAAGCCAAACTATACAAGGTATAAGTTAAGTGAACCAAAGGCAGTAGATTTCGTATATACCTTTGCCAATATAATTCAGTTAAGTACTTACTGTTTCATTTCTTACTGATAGTAAGAGATGTTCCACGGTTATGCAACCCCCTATTCATTGCAAACTATTACTGTTCACAATATAAAATGAGTCTCCTTCCAATTCACAGCTACTTTATCCCCCTAACCTTGTTAAACCAGTTCCAGTATTCTCCAGCGCATTTCTTGTAACTTAATATGAAGTTTATGGCACGTACCCATTGATAGAGGTGCGTGTGTTCTAGCAATACTTATTCATATGTACTTGTAGAATGCCTTATTCTGCTCAATATACAATATTACCATATAATATAGTATAATAGTTACATAAAAGAAACATGTAAAGTAGGAGGGTATTTTTCAGGGATGCCATATATGTGTTGGTAGTGTAAGGTAGCCTTTCAGCATTGTATTATCAGTAGCATTTATTCTCTATGCATGTTTTATGTATTGTTCATCTAATGCAATTCATGTTACCTAAGTAAGTACCTTATCTACTATACACCTAACAATATTTACATCCGTTTTTTGTATGGGTAGCTTTTATCATGTGATAGTATGATGTATTCTACGCAAAAGTTACCTTCGTATAGGTCTGAATAGTCCGAAGGAGTGAGTCATTTTATTATTTACATGTGTTTATACATATTATCTTCGGAATAATTGGGTCCGTTTTGTTATTAAAATACAACTCATTTCACTGCACTTGCACCGAAAGTTAATCTTTATTTCAATCCCTACAGCATATTTATATTGTTTCCTTTAAACTGTTTTTATAAGTGAATGAATATTTATGCATACCGACATAACAAAATCATTTAAATTCGATTTTACAGTTAGAGCTTGAAACACTAATAATTCAAGATGCCTTTTGACGAAAAGAAATTTCTCCGAAGACAAGAAAGAAAGCCTCTGTTACAAAAGTCATTGTGGGCAGAGGACGAATTAGACGAGTTTCTTGGATCCACAGAGAGAGATAGAAATCGATGGACCGTATTTTTGGGAGTATCGTAAGAGAATATTTAATGACATTTTATGTCTTATTTCGCATCATTTATTTATTGTGAATCCCAATATGGGCAAGCAATTTTATTTCATATTTTATACAGTGCCCTATCCATTGTGATTTTTCTTGGGATTGTTGGGATTCTCCTGCGACTCTCCGAAGATACCTTCATACCGGTATCTCCAACCACAGAACTGCCAATCCCACTTGTAAATGTGACCGAACAGCCTAATGTTACGTAGTTACAATTGACAATGCTGTTTGAAACACTTAAATTACCTATCCGTTTCCAGTTGCTTACTCTTCTTTCGTATAATTTTGTGCTTTTATTGTAATTGAAAATTGAATGATATTATACACATAAATAGAGTCCACATTAATACAGGGGTCATCTCGTAATATGTAAAATGCATATATTTATTTATATGTAGTAGTTTTATGTTCGTGTCATACTAATCTTTATACAAATATTCAATAATATTAAATAACTATGACCTCATTAAAAGCCTGTATATGCGTATTTGGGATTTTGTTGTTTGGGTCGATCCATAGGATATTTATCTTTATTATGTGCATCGATCTATGTACTAAATTGCTATCAATCCGTCTGGATTCACTTCTAGTTGTCGTAGTTGTAGCTTAGCTTGATGGGCTTGATCTTGCAATCACATATTCACTTTTAGTATGAAAGATGCAAGAATGTGTGGAATACAATAATCGCGTAAAACATGCTAAATGTATGTTTACATTTAGCTAAGGTTAAGTGCATGTGAGTGAGGTTGAGATTCATCAATCATTAGTATTAGTATTAGTATTAGTGGCAGTCCCAGCAGCTATATTTCTAATATCATGGCCTCCGTGAAAGAGAACAAAGATGCCAGGAGACACAGGAGACAAAGGAGCAGAAGGAACAAAGACGTGCACTTCACATACGCTGCAAAGGTATTGGGCTATTATAGTTATTAGTTAGTTAAGAGCGGTAAGGTTTGTAACATTGTATTGCAATATTTACTGCAAGTTTGAAGTTACGGTTTAAGTTCCCAAACTATCAAATTGCAATTTATTATAATATATAAAAGGTAAACTTAAGTGAAGAACTTCACCGTCTCAACTAGACTAAGTGATAGTATGATTTTCCTGTCCCGTGAATCCAAAAATACCGAATTTTGTACCCATATTCAAGATTTATTTGATAATTTTGATTTATTATTACAGGTGGCAGGAGGAAAGTCAAAAGTTAACCTGGGGCGGGGAACGTTATAATAACTAGAAGGGCAAAGTTGAAAGTTTTGCTGAATATCGTAACGTAAACTGTGATATCGTAAGTCGTTCTCATAATCATTAGTCTAATTAACTAACTAGCTATTGTAACTATGCTATCAGATAACTATGAACTATGAACTATCCTTATTATTAACCATCGATTTATCCCCGCATGGCGTCTACCCTCACGGAATGACTATGACTGATGACGGGTTTATGATCAATGATTGCATGTATAATACATACATTAAAAATTCTATGACTATGACCTATGACCAATGATTGTTAAGTAAATTGTACTAACGATTTGTTTATTAAGTTTTCTAACTAAAGAAATGTATCATTTACTGTATCATTTACTTATAACTTAGGGAATGGCTCCCAGTCCTCAGCTTCCAACAGCGTTGTCATCCCCGGTGATCATTGGTGGTAATTATCGCCTCATCCGAAAAATTGGATCTGGATCATTCGGTGAAGTTTACCTTGGAGTACATATGCACAATGGGCAACAAGTTGCTGTCAAACTTGAAAAGAAAGAATCACGGTTTCTACAATTAGCCTACGAGAGCCGTTTATACCGAATTTTGAGAGGAAAATCTAACGAGTGTCGTACAATTCCTCGTTATTGGTAAATATAGTAAGCAAACAAGCAGTGATTAGTATTACATAATCTTGCTGATAAAAGTAGAAATAATTGAGTATTATTATTTTAATTATGTTTAGGGGCTACTGCGAGGAGAGTAAACATAATGCCCTTATTATGGAGCTCATGGGTCCTTCTCTTGAACAGCTATTTGTTCAATGCTCTCGTCGTTTCAGTTTGAAGACAGGCTTGATGTTGGCAGACCAAATGATTGGATGTATAGAATATATTCATAGTAAAAACTTTGTGCACCGAGACATCAAACCGGATAACTTTGTAATGGGAATCGGGAAGAATGCCAACCGACTTTATCTGATTGATTTTGGACTTGCCAAACGATTCGTAGATGTCCGAACTGGTAATCACATCCCTTACCGGGATGATAAACGAATGACAGGAACGGCACGCTACGCGTCACTGAAATCTCATTTGGGGGTAGAGCAAAGTCGCCGCGATGACTTGGAGTCCATTGGATACGTCTTGCTGTACCTTGTTAAAGGCAGTCTTCCATGGCAGGGCACAGAAGCATCGACAAAAAAGAAGAAATATGAAAAAATAAAAGAGGCAAAGGTATCCACTTCCATCGAAGCCCTGTGTAGTGGGTATCCTGTGGAATTTGTACACTACTTGGGCTATTGCAGAAGCCTGGGCTTTAATTCGACCCCAGATTATATGATTTTGAGAAGATCTTTTCGTATACTATTCAGAACTCTGAATTATCAATATGATCATTCTTTTGATTGGAATATTCTATATCCAAATACATCTTCAATGGTAACTAATGTAATTGCAAAGCCCCAGTAGCTAGTGGATTTGCAAAAAGTGCCCGTTCAAGATGGAAAAAGATATATTTTCCAAAGAGGCGTTAATTTTTCTGAAAGCGTAGTATTTTATTATTATGCTGTACGACGCAGTCATGAAAGTATGCATACTATTATAAGAGTATAGTATGAGTATGGTGTACAGTACAACACCTAGTAGGTAGTAGGTAGGTAATTGTCAAGTTAATAAAATATGCCGTTTTAAGTTCCTTGATTAAAAAATGTGATGGTACTTTACTTGTCATAGTAGTATTCTAGTAGTATTAGTTAGTAACTTTACAGTATTTCTTTTTAACTTTGTTAATCTTTATTAAACAATACGTGTACCCGGTGCCTAGTGCCTATATGCACCATTTATATTTAATATAAAGTATCAATTTATGTCCAATTTAACAATCGTATCATATTTCTGTATTTATAATAATGTACTGGACATATAACACAACCGTACCGAATTGGCTTAATATTGTAACATTATTATACTATTTGTAACTATTTAATTGTTAGAATTTCGATATTTTAGATTTATAACACAAATAAAATGAGTATCAATGAAAATTAAGTGTTATATTACTATTGCCCATTGTTGCCCCAAGAATGATGTACTTACATATATATCACATTTAATTATACTTCTGGTGTCACTTTGGTGAAGGTTTTTATCTTGCTAGATTCATCTCCCGTACAGGACAGATTAAAGTGGCATAAATACTGTATCATTTCATACTTGAAATATATATCACGTTTGATAGGGTGGAGATGCAGTAGTCTATTGTCCGAAAATACCCAACTGCTGCTGGTCCAAGGTTGGCATTTCAGGCTCTAACATAAATACACATAGCTGGGCTTTTAGCCCCGTCAACGAACCAAGGTCGAGATGGGCATATCAGTCGTAGTGAGACTGATTCCGGGTACAAGTTATTAGAATTGGAAGTCATAATTATGTCATCTGCAGAGACTCCATCAGCAGAATTTGTTTGTGCTACTGACTCTTGGGATGGCTCTACATTATCTCGACCTTCATCATTCTTAGACTGGATTCCTTTGTAAGAGGATTCCAGATTTAAAATATATGAAAATGGGTCCAAGAGATCGTAGGTTTTCGGGTCATTTCTTGCAGTACGCGGAGGAGAGTTAGGCCACACCTCATCTTCACCGTCTAGAGCTTCTCCAGTGGGGGTAGCAGGGTCCTTGTTGGACCTCTCGCCGTATTCACTTTCCTCACTTAAATCGTCAACCTCATCTTCTGCCCTCCAGCCACCACCCCAACCTCCGTATTTCTGAGCCTTCTTTTGCGCCTTCGCCTTTTTCTTTTGTGCCTTCTTTTTAGCTTTCTGGGCCTTTTTGTCCTCACACCAACCTCCGCCTCCTCCCCAGCCTCCGCCACCACCGCCTCCGCCACCACCGCCTCCCCATCCTGGTCCGCCACCTCCTGTACAAAGTAAACAGATGTAATAACAATCTTGATAGAAAATCTATTTCGTCAATGAGGTGACAGTTGCTTACCACCCCAGCCTCCTCCTCCTCCTCCATACCCGGGTCCACCACCACCTCCCCATCCACCTCCGCCTCCGCCACCTCCTGAAAAAATACTGTATTGAAATTTGTCCTATTATCAACCTCATAATATTTGTAAAATGTTTACCTCCTCCCCAGCCACCAGCACCTCCACCGCCTCCTGAGTATCCCCCAACACCGCCGCCGCCACCCCAACCTATAATATGCAACGATTATATCATTGAATGCTTTTTCCCGAATATTGAGCTCACGAAATATATATTTGAATACAAAATGTACCACCGCCTCCTGGACGTCCTCCTCCTCCCCAGCCCCCTCCGCCTAATCCACCACCACCTTGTAATGTTTCAGAACAGTTAATATCAATTTGCATAATCATATTTACATCAATGATTTACATCTCATTTAAAGTTTGTATTGTAAACCCAATAGAATTACACTCCAATTAATAGCACAGGCTTACCTCCACCAATGCCTCCACCCCATCCTCCTCCTCCAGCGCCACCTCCTGCATATCCACCGCCTCCTCCTGAATACCCACCCCCACCTCCTGAATACCCACCCCCACCAACTCCACCCCCACCAACTCCACCCCAACCTATAATTATAAAGTGATTGAGTTGCTCGATTGGGTGAAAATTATAAAGTTGGTTATTACTAATAGGTTACGAACCTCCGCCACCTCCAATTCCTCCTCCGCCACCTACAACTCCTCCTCCGCCTCCCCATCCTCCTCCACCAATCCCACCTCCCCCAATACCGCCGCCTCCTATACCTCCGCCTCCTAAGTAAAAAAGTATTTCTATAGTACTCATATTCGATTTTAAAGTACTATAATTTATACATACCTGTCCATCCTCCACCGCCTCCGCCTTTAAGCGCTGTCTGCAAAATACCAAATAGCGGTAACTTAGTAGTTTTAGTGCATAAAGGATAATATAGTTTTACAATATTATCCTTTATGCACTTGTTTATTAGCTTCCTCTACTCTACTGATAAGATCAATTTCTCACCTGAGTTGCTACACCAGCTGTCAGGAAAACTTTTGGTAGACCAAATCTCTACAATTTTTCAATACATAATTAGTTTTTATTAGATGATAACTTTTATATTTATATTCATAGGCAAAGTAAAATATTACAGCTTCCTGAGGAACAATGATGATCTTTTTACTCCTTGATTCTCGTGCATTTTTGGTTCGATTGAGTTTCAAGAATTTCATTTCCTTTGACTGTCGGCTTTTGTCTTTGTTCCCATTTTCAGCTCCTATTCCAATAGCCACCACGGCTATGACGAATACCTTTTATCCAAAATAAAAGCAAATTAAAATGGTCTTAATTCTTGTATGCAGAAATAAATGTGTAAAATGTTTGTTTTAACATTTACCCAAAAACGATGCATTTTATTTGGATATTTTAATTGTAGTTTATTTTATTAGTATTATCTTTTTAATTGTAGAGCTTCTCCCCTGGCCTTGGAATTTGGGATTCCTTCTGCCACACAATAGGCAAAGCTTCTACTCAAATCCCGACTAAACAATAAATGAGACAGTTTCTCAGTTTGCAGTAGCCTTTTATTCGGAAGTCATTTTCATGCTTGTAAGTTTACAATACATATTACATTCTTTTTAGTCTTAAATCAGTGTCCTATATGTAAGGAAGTATAAACCATGTACGATATAGCAAGTACATATTGTGCCATTTAGCCGACCATGGCCATGACTTGCCTTATAATTGTTTCACTGCTAGGTGATAAAGGAATGTGTTATATAAAAATTAGGCAAATTCGAGCATAAAGTGCCTCAAAAGACGAAACGTAAATCAGAAGAAGTAGAGAGTTCTCATCAAGTATGGCAAACAATAAGCAAGCACTACATACATATCCATGTAGTTCAATTCTTCAATTTAGAGTTTTGTTAAGACTGCAGAAAACGGTAACTGCACCTAATAGACGTTGACGATGCATTAAGAATAAACTATTGCAAAACGGATGTAACCAGGAGGTTGAGCTAAATAATGCAAATAAAAAATAATAATAATAGTACATTTTGGTTGATGTTATACATAGTTTAAAATACTTATTATTAGAGCTATGTGGTGCTGCTGAAGGCCCCAGTTCTGGGGTAAATTTCTGATGTCATCAGCTTTGCAACGAAGCCAACTGGTAAGCAACTTCTTAAACAAAATTAAAATCATTTCGAAAGTTAGAGCTTCCGCAAGCGGACAGTGACAGACAGACAAAATATCTTTACCAAGGCACTTCACAAGCACTTATTAAGAGATGCTCGATAGGAAAAACTAATTTGAAGACAAAAAACTCATTTAAATTGTCGGGGTAGAAAGATGAAGCAATGTGATGCAGATTTGTTGATGTGCTCCTCATGAAAATTATAATAATGTGCCACCCATTAATATTGCACACTTCAACTACCTGCCACCGTTTTGGTGCAGATGTACCATCCACATTCATACAATGCAAAGCTTTGCATAATATGTAATACATGTGTAATGGTATTTTACCTTTTTGCTTATGTAGTTAAACTTATTAGGTATGTTCTTTGTTATATGCATACTCTGCATTGTTGACAGTACATCTGCATTTTCATGCAATCCGAATTCTGACTGACTGAGTATTTAAATATGCAAAAGTAGATAATTTATTTATACGTAGGTACCACCTGTTATAATTAAGTTTATCTGTTATCTAAGGTGTTTCAAAGCTGTAATAGTGGTAGATCGTAGAGATGTAGTTTTTCTCCCATTTAACCGTTAGTGTCTACTTTACTTTATCAACATGATAATTTCACACAAAAAGCATCTTAATTTAAAACCAACATGGGAATAACTACCTTAAACATAAGTAATTAATTGGTGTCATTAACAGATAGCAGTTATAGTTATGTAGCAGTGTAACACGGAATAAATACAAATTGTTGAATGTAGATTAACAAATATTCAGTAATAGTGCGTAGTACTTACCCTAATGCATAAAATGAGGTAAAATAAGCATTATTTCATAACGTTTCTCCAAAAATTTGATTTTTATCGATGAAGTATTAATACTTACGATAAATATAATTATAAATGTAGCTAGAGCTCTCTACACATTTGGTGTAGGTATAATGTTGTAATTTACATGTATTCCATAATGTGGTAGATGATAAATATTAAGCATGTGTTAAACATGATCTACTACTCTAAAATAAAGTACACTTCAGTAGTACACTTCAGATTTTATTTTTACTACCTTTATATTAGATAGTATTGGTAATATTTAGTGTAATAATACATACACCACATCATGTTGTTCCACAA
Source organism: Tomocerus mixtus (assembly GCA_034694165.1). NCBI lineage: Eukaryota > Metazoa > Arthropoda > Collembola > Entomobryomorpha > Tomoceridae > Tomocerus > Tomocerus mixtus. Next base: position 12,936 of record JAQFYC010000439.1, read on the forward strand.
TTTTGAAGTTAATTTCATTTCCATCACATTTTATCAATTAGACATTTTGATATAATTAAGTAACGGTTTTCTTTAAGCGAAAAAACGTTACTTATATGATGCAATGAAGTTGGTGTAATACGTAAGAAGGATGTTGTGTGAGGTAGTGTCAGCAGATAGTAGGTAGTAGATATACTGTTGCTTTTCAAATCTATAAATCTCTGAAACAGTACAATTATTCACAAGACACAAATCTACATGAATTTTAACCAAAATTAAGCTATTCCGTTATGCGTTATACATAGCTGACATAAATTAACTAAATGTCACATGAACATACACACAACATAATGCCCAAAATCATTTGTGTTACTCCATGCATCATGTGAGACGTTTCGTGGTTCAACTATCTATCTGTCTCCTTTGAGTAGAAAGAGTAGAAAGATTGACAAAAGCTTCCTTCCTTCAAAACTTGCAATAATATGCACTTTAGCTGGCAGGAGTATCTTAGTATTCTAAGTTTTTTCTGATACTATACTGTACGTAAACACATATACTGATAGTTACTATTATATACCTAAGATGCAATGTGTGTTACTGTATATCTAATTAAATTACATTAGTTCTGCCACACAAGTTCACTCATAAACACGCTTATAAATCTTGGACTCACGTGCGTCTGTCATCTTCTTGGAAGAAAAATACTCAACAAGACAGAAAGACCGTGAGACGAGGAAACTATGTTTTTACTGTTATTAGTAAATTAAATGTTGCTCCTTTTCAATCAGATAGGACATTTTTTGTAGCTCGTCGAGTGTAAAATTCATGATGTTTACAGGAAAATAATTAGACTATGTGAGTTGAAAATCTTTTTGCGCATTTTATGCTTTAGACATTTCAATCTTCGTCTTCACATCACAGTATAAGATTCAAGTAACCGGAAATTGGAGCTCTTTTAAAATTTAAAATCGGAAATCAAAAGTTTTAGGTGTTTCATTTCCATTATTATGGACTTGAGCCACAGCCAGAGGAGCGTCATTCTCCTCCATATCGTACTTAGGAATGATGAGACTTTTCTTTTTCTTGTTCTTCCTAGAGGCTAACAGAATTGTAGCCATTTGAGGTAATTTTTTGATATATCTTCCACCCACTGTTTGGGTAATGGGCATTCCAGAGATTCCGAGATGCATATGACGATCATTAATTAGTTCCCTGCCAAGACGAATATCCTCGTCATCCAATAAACTCAGAAGACCCTTTTCGTCAACTTCCCGTTTGATCTCGTCCATCCAATCGTCACTTTCCTTCTCAAATAAAACTCCAGCAGGCAATTTCTTTTCACTTTTTGTAAAATCAATTCTTGCCTGCACGAGATTCTCACAGACGTGTCGAATTTTCTGTTTCAGACTCATTACATTATCTTGTAACTTGTATTCATCTGATTTCAAGCGAATATACTCAAGAGTATCGGGAGCCTATATAATGTAGTAGCAAGATAAATAATTTCTGTAATTATTGTATTCATTCACAAAAGTAGTTAATGCACAGTATGACGAATTTACTTAATTCAAAACTGTTTTCACTTACTGATTTTGTGTGCATTCGCTTAAGGAAGTTACTCCGCTTAATAACATCTTGCAGTTTTGTTTGATATCTTAAGAAATCATTGTAGAAGCTTATCAGGAGACTGTTTCGACGATTTATCTCTTCGGCAGTTCTTTTCTGATCTCGGGTGACAGCACGTAGAATTTTTTGGGCTTCCTTCAATGTGCGAACCACGGCAGCTTTAAATAATTAAGAATGCCATTTATTGAAACGGATTTGCAAATTTAAGTTTATACTGTTAATGTAGCCCAAGCAAATACCTGTTTTATAATATGTAAGTACATTTAATTTGCATAATAAATGTTTGTATAATATTATGTAAAATATTTACTTTCAATAATTTTCAGTTCATTAATCTCTTGGTTTCTATAACCAACATCTTCCAGCATTCGTAGATTTGTAATGCGGAGTTCTTCAAAATCAATGAAGCCAATTTTTTCCCCACCCATGTTCTTATTAACTTTTAGTTTCGTTCTAATCTTTTTCATTATTTTATCCAGATGAATTGTTGACAATGTGGTTGTTGTCTCTTCGGCCAGTATAGCCCTTTTAATAAAACTCCGATACCTATCGTAATGTCATTATGATGAATTGCACATTTTCATGAACAATTGAGATAATAAAATCTAATTGTTACCCTGCAACTTTCTCTGCCATCAGTTTTCCAGTAAGGGGATGAATTGATGAAGATCTCATATTCTCCAGTCCCTTTAGCAATCGTGTTAAAAGGTTTACAGAGTCCATGTTCATATCCACACGCACTTGCAATCTATATTTGGCAATCATTAACTCCGTCTCCGAATCGCAAAACTCTTTTCGCATCAACTCTTCTTGCTGAATAGCATATTTCAATTTATCGTGAATAGCCAATCTAATGAATAAATGAGATACCTATACTGTAATGTATACAAACAATACTAACAGAATACTGTACTGTAGTATACACAAGCAGTCGTAATTCTATCGAACAATTTTTACTTTTTAGCCTTAGATGGTTTAAATCCAGGGTATTCAGGATCAGCTTCAGGATCAATTTTGTTTTCGTCAGCCAAAAGAATTTTGGCATTTCCTTCATCATTAATGGCTACCTCAAGTATCTTTTTCGGGTCAGTCAAAATATCTTGTTCGGTGAGAGTAGGCTTCTGGAGAAATGAAGATATTATGCATTATAAGTGGATTTAGTGTCTTAATATGCATTACAGAATGCAGACGTATATATTTCCTAATATTTAGATTTTTAAGAATATGGAAACCTTTTCCGGACTTTTAAGTTTTTCAGCTCTGCCGTATTTGGTCAGCTTCCCATACTTGTATCGCATTACATCAAAATTGTCTGGAGCAATTTCCCCTAAATCTTCAATATACTGACGAACAGTTAATTTGGTTTTCTCTGACATGCTTTCATAAAGTTTATCTGTAGAGAAATTGACGAGGTCCCTGGCCAGGATGGGTTTCATCTCCGCCTCCGTGTCGGATTCATCGACCGTGGATGTGTCACAAAGGTCCCCGCTTTCCATTTGATTTTCCACCAACGTAGCTTCATCCTGTTCGAATGGCACATAGTTATCGACCTCCTTCTCCCTCTTCTCCATTTTCTCTCTCGCTTTCTTCAGTATTGTCGTTTCAGTTTTCAAATAACAAATATCTGATCGTGTTTTGTGAATGAGGGCCCTCAGCTGCCTTCTCGTCATAACTGGGAATTAAAAAGCATTAGATAATCTGGATGATCCCACCCACATCTGCAGTATAGTACATATTTACACAATTTCATGAAATTTACATTTTAGCGTTTTCTTTGGAATAGCTCCATGAATATTTGGCATGGAGAATCTCGGTTTAGTTTTAGCCAAGAGAGCAATCTGACTCGGAGTGAGCTCCTCTAACTCCTCCTCCTCTTCCCCTGCATCCGATTCTACCTCTTGCATTTCCCCATCCGAATCCAAGTACATCTCCGCATAGATTTTGTCGATCAGGGATTGAGGGATTAAATCCAAATCCCAGTTATCCGAATTTGTCTCATGGAAATCGAGGAGATTCTCTTCTTTCGGCAAGTCCTTCCCAGTCTTCTGCTTTTGGTGGTGGCTCTTGATCTGCTCCCCAGCTTTTTCAGCATCTTGACCCTCCCCGGAATGAGCGGACCCTTCATCCGCACTTCTATTCTCCCCAATTTGGACATTCCCCAATGACTGGTTCGAGCGAATAGACCCTGGTTTGGAATCCTGAGATTTTTTTCGAGAATCTTTACGCGTTCCTCCCTCCTCCATCTTTGGTTCTCCGCCCATTGTGGCCACTTCCACAATTGTATGAAATGTAGATATTATATATGTAGATAGATGTAGATATGTAGATAGAAAGTATAGGAATGTACAGCTCAAGTTGAACGCAATATTATAATATAATGGTACCTATTTAGTCTAGATTTCTATGACTAATATTCAAGCTTTAGCTGTAATTTACCCATTATAATGAAATTACTGAAAAATGGGGACCGACTTAACCACGGATCGTAAATACAATTTTAACTAAATTGTTGGAGTTGTGTGAATAAATCCTTGACAACATTATTATTATCAACTCACCTCTTCATGGAATAACATACGCAAAATGAGTTTGGAAATAGATGAAGCAAGAGATAAATATAAATCAAACCAAAATGTAATAAGCGTTTTGATAGTAATTACAAAAAGAATGAACTTTTTTATGCTTCAAGAACATTATTATATTCCATTCTCTATTTGATTTTTTTTTATTAAAGTTGAACCTTTGACAATGGTACAAGATTACAACTTCCCTTGTATTGCATGTTTCAGGAATTGGAAACAATAGAAACATAATGTATAGGCTATTCCTACGAAATCAGTCAGATAACAATTGGGTAATTGATTAATAAAGGTAAACACTGAAGCCTAAGGAATGTGGCTGTAAAAACATTTGAGAATTTTCCTATTTGTTGCAAAATAATAGTCTTTGAGATCACCAACAAGAAACTGGGTAGACCAATAGAGCCGAATGATATCCGCTCCTTTCTCGCCTATCATTACAGCAGGGGCGTGAGTGTTCCCATTGACGATTTCAGGCATTATGGAAACATCTGAAACCCGTAGGCCTTTCGTGTGCAGAACCCTAAAACATTCAAGTCAAAAAATTTAAAATTGCATTCTTCACTATCATACATAATTCACATAAAATATTTCTTTATCGTAAGTAGTTGGGAAGTTGAGTAAGTGCAAGCCACACCGTACCGTAAATTTGAGTCCACAACGCCCGTTGGATCAGAAACTCCTTTGCCCATTTTACAAGTTCCCACAGGATGATGAACGGTTAGGGAGTAATGACCAATATAGCATTCCCAATATGAATCACTTTTGAATTCGTGGCCTTCGCACCCAGATAGAGGAAGATTTGCCAGTCTCGCATTCAGTCGACGGAACGATTTACTCTTTTCCACAAGTTCCACAGAAAATTTTACAGCTAAATAGTAGAACACAATTGATGTTACAATATTATAAATTAATATGATTCCAGTTCTAAGGGTAAAATATCCCAAGCTTTAGTTAGGACAGGTACCTTCGAGAAGAGTTTTGATATCATCAGGATGCTCCAAATATCGGGGATCAATCAATGGTGCACTCAACGGATTCTTATCTCTCAAACGAATTTCCCCAACGCTTTTTGGTCTGGCTATGGCAGCCATTATTATAAATGAATCGTTGCCTGCGACAGGACCGTAGAGTTTCTCCAGAACTTCCAGTTTTACTCCAAATCCCCGAGAGAGTTCAAAAGGGATATTATCATCAGCCCCTAACCCTACAATATATAACTGAATATTCGGCCAATCTACTCCTGTCTTTCTAACTTCAGAGGTTGTAATAAAAGCCTGTCCACTTGCACCGACAGGACTTAGTAGCATCCCTAAGAAATATATTAGTGGATAAGGATACATTTAAATCATCTACACTGTATAAGTCTATTAAGTATTATAGCTTTTCAAAATATTACCTTCTCCGTGAAAGAAATAGTTGTATATTTCCTTAATATTTACATCCCTAGAGGGGATAAAGGAAATTGTCTTGTTAATGACAAAAGGCATAATTTTAGTTGCAACGTGGTCCTTCAGGTTCTTTCCAACTGGAAGGTCCACTTTAGGCTTTATCTATTGCCAGCATAAGTAGAAATACAGCACATTAATTGGCTTTATTCTGAAAACAATATTGATTAGTAACACTAATTTTTACTCCTATATCCAGTAAGTGATCCTTCGACCCGATTCCGGAAAGCATTAACAATTTCGGGGAATCTACAGCTCCAGCACTGAGGATCACCTCCTTTGTTACTCTCGCTAGTTTTCGGACTCCGTGACGAATGTACCAAACTCCAGTTGCTCTTTTGGCTTTATCCAGTTGAATTTTGATGGCCTGGGAATACCGAGATATTCTTAGATTTCTCCGGTGTAAAATATCTTTGAGGAAGGCAGTGTATGTATCACATCTCTCCCCGTTTCTTTGGTTGACTTCAAATGTACCGAAGCCTAAAAGGTTTCAAAATAAATAGTTATTATACATTTACCAACGCTACCTACTCAAAATAAAACTATACATCAACTTTTAAAACATCAGTCAAAACACGTATCAATATAGTAACCTGATCTTTGTGGTCCATTTATATCAATCTCATCGAAGCCAAACTCTTTCCCAGCGTCCACAAAATATTTATATAACGGTTTGGGATATTTATTTGTCAAGTGAAGCTCTCCTTGTCTGGAATTGTCATACTGCTTCGCTAAGTTAATTATTGCGTAATATTAGTTTATTCCACACGAATACATACAAATCATAAAACTGGATTGCTAATTTACTTCATATTACATATTGATATAAATATGTAGTAACATTGAATATAGATTGTATGAAAATGTATTTTACTGTTATTGGCGAAAGCTCCTGAATATCTTATACTTTTTTTGAAAAATGGTAGCAAATTTGTGAAAGTCCATTGAGGATCGGCGACGAGTGTAGCCCAGTTGTCATAATCCAATGGGTGTCCACGGACATAAAACATGCTGACAAACACATAAAACAAGATATTATATTGCGCACAATATCCGTATATATATACTTGTGCATTAAATTTCAGCCAATATGAGTATTATGCAATTCTTTAATAGGACAAATATCTTTTCACATTTTAACTGGCAGTACCTATAGAGAATAGACGATCCTCCTAATACCTTTCCTCTTGGCCAAGATGACACCTAAAGGGTCGTAAATTCAAGTCATGTAATCATGTAGCTAGAAGTTAAATATTGTCTTATAATATAGCAGGAGGTACTATCATAAAGCTACTTTACGGGTATCGCATTAGTTTACTAATTTATTCCAAAATGGGATTTGTGCCTTCACTAAATATAAGTCCGAATATTGTTAATTATCAATTCGACACTTACATTATTAGGCATAGCACGGCAGGCATTTGCTTGAGGGATGCTTTTGTATAGCCAATCGATTTCAGGTTGATGATAGAGATTCATGGCCAGTAAAGGGATTCTGTTCAAATATAAAGGATCTCCTCCGGCTTCTAGCAAAAGAACTCTGTTATTCTTTGAGAGTCTGTTGGCCAAAACTGCACCAGCGGAACCGCCGCCGACTATACCGCATAAAAGTTACATAGAAAATACATTAAATAACCCAAAATGTCCAAAAGTAAATATCCTTATTAAGCTACTGTAGGTAGACAGTTGCTCCATAAAACTCCATAAATACTTGATACATAATGGCAATAATACAATAGGTAATTATTATGTTCTTAGGTATACAAATAGCAGTATATGTAAACATAAATGCACCAAAGGTATTAAATTGCATGCATACTGTATACTGCGTATGGATTCTAAATTGACTTACCAATAATGAAATCGTAGATAGCTGCAGTCTCATCTTCAAGGAAAGAGTTATAAATATAATCGTAATAATAATTAAACCTACCTAATATGACTACCAAAACTGCGAGTGTAGTTAAAGTGATATTTAGAACTAAAAAGCTAAAATAGGAACTCATGTCAAAGAACAAACCTAATAAATGTGTGAATTGCAAATATATAAAATATCAATGTTTAAGTTAGCACAAGCAGTACATACACGACACTCTGTGTACAAACCTCATATTTGTACTACTACCACTGCACTGCGAGTTTTAATGTATGTAGTACTGTACAACAAATTTTTTGATCCCTTTGAACATAAACTCTGTAGTGTACTACACAGCACATTTCTCTTGTTATGACAGCGGCCGGCAACTGAATGTAGCAACTGAAGAAAAGCAAGATGTGTATGTGCCAATCTTCCAGATTGTAGGACCGGGAGGAATTTAATGGCCACAGGCTATCAAAACAGATGAAGATGGCAAGGACTTTAATGTGGCAACACTTGCTAAAGATTTACGTATTTTTTAATGTACATTTGCCTTTGGGCATTTATTATACCATAAAACATGTTGGTTCCTCACATCTGAACACACGTAGCAAGCATCTTGAATCTCCTCATCCCATCTTCCCAGTACATCTACAATTATCAGTCACTTCTTGGGCAAGCTAGTGGAAAAGACCTTGAAAACTACACGCTATACGGCTTAGAACTTCCGAAGATCAACTACGGGATTACACACGCATTTAAACGTGTATGTGTAGGTACAACTGTTCAGATATGTACTAATTAGCACAAAAACTGTGGACTTGGAATAAAAACTCCGACTTATGACGACTGTTCTATAAGAAAACCCAAAAAATTATTACTTACTTTTGATTACTTTTCTGGTTTTACCAGGATTAATACCTTTTATAGAGCTGCGCTGCACTAAATATTTACATTAAATAGTAATGTACATATATGTTACCATGCTTGAGTAAAATAATTATAATTTCTATCAGTGCTTAGTGCTTATTAAGGAATCCTTGATTAACTTTACGAATTCTATTACATAATTTATTTCATCTTCTTTGTAAAGTATATTATATATATAACACAGTAATTATTTTCTGTTCATTTGCACATACACTCGTCATAGGGAGGAGGTGGTTCGGAAGAAAGTGTTTCTAGACTTGAATAAGCAGGCGGGGGCGTCCGTGGAGAAATCCTGGAAACCATTTCCGAAGACAGGAACAATTCATGTCTGCTGAGAAATACTTGTTGTTGCTGATAACGTGGCACATGAGAATGTGAGTGAGTTGAGGTTGCTGCTGTTGACCTTATTGTATGTGGGCCCATCAAATCTATGTGCAACAACAATTAAAATGATACTCACTTTTCTGCTTGTATTATTATAATGTATACGGTACAGTAATTAAAATGTTAAAGTAGATATGCGTATAAATATAAGATGAGGTCCATACGATTCGTTGGCTGAAAATTGTAATTGATCTGAGCGTTATTAGTTGGATTGCTATTGTTACTCCTATTTCCACTTGTACGGTTAGGAGATCCTGAATTTCGCAAGTTATTATTATTATTATTGTTATTGCAGTTGCAAATACGTGGAGAATTGTGGCTGCAGCTGCAACTTCGAGCAGAGTACAAAGGAACACTATTTGTATTTAGTCGAACTGTTTCATCTGTATTAGAAAATAAAAATTGCCATCAGTATTGGTCACAACTCATGCACGTAAATATAGTGTAATGAAAAAGATAACTAACTCAAAATTCTTACCTATGTAATCCTCTTTTTCAACTTTCTTTGCTCCGGAGATCCATAGTAGAACCTGTCAATATATTTCAATAAATCTTTTAACACCAAAACACATATACATGTTTACGTACAAATCATGATAATTCTCCCAAAATAAATACGCATAACAAAATTCCTTAAGCCATACCCACAGAAGCACAATAAACGCCATAGTTTTTATAACGACATCCAGAATGTCCACTCGCCCTCCGGAGATGTGCGTGCGCTAATCGAATTAAAACAATGGTTATGTTATATTATTGTATAGTATGAAGTGGAGAAATCAAAATTATGAATTACAATTATGTATTATCAAATCGCAAATAAACTTACCAAAACAAGAATACCGAAAAATACAAAACTGAATACTGCATATCCAATATGATCACGACGAAAATTTCGATCCGTGGTTTCCGCACTCATTGCATGCTAAAATAGAACGAATAAAAATTCAAGAAGTTAATACATAATAGTTTGTACATAATAGTTTGAGTCCTTTTGTAATGAGGACAAAATTATAATTATCTTATTATGTTCTGGTATACTTACCAAGCACACAAACAATAAAAGGAGCACCAGGACTAATAAAGGGAGACCAATTTTTTCTAATTCAGCACTAGCAGCCATAATTCCAACTTTTGAGCCAAAATATACAAAGAACAATGCAGAATACGGTGACCTGGAAATAAAACTGCTCTTGTTCTGTACTAGTTGCAGTAGGACAGTATTGGGAGACAGGAGTGGTGTACATTATATGCTCCTCTTCTGCCATTTTACATAATATTTAGTGCCCCTATTTAGTAGAAAATTAATTGTTATCTGCTTGCTTAATCTAACCTTTTGAATCGAGTCTTATAAAATAATTAAATTCTAAATACAATTAGTCTCGATAAACTACCTGAATTTGAGACAATCGAGTTTAGCACTTATTTAATTTATTTAGTAATCAGTTACATTAAAAGAGGTCAAACATGCTATTTCAGCTGTGCGTATTATAATTGGAGCATTATTGGAGTTACTCCTACTCCGAATTCGGATAGATCTGTTTGTGGACTGAATACAAATATCCCACATGCTTTGGCAGTAGGACGTTCCACTTAGCTCCAGCTCTCCGGAATAATCAATAAATGCATCCTACTACAAGGATGTTGAACTTATGAGCATGCGATCACGAGGAATCAAATTCTTCCATCTTCATTAACCTGAATTTGGTTCTAGCAGCAGTTTTTCGTAATAAACGATCTAGTTAAAGTAGTTTTTGTATATTATTATTCTAATTAAACTATTTTTTACGGTAATTTCAAAATTCGTTCCTGAATAATGCAAAGTATATGCAATAGGTTTAAATATGTCAAATAAATAATAGACCGTGGTAGAACTATGGTCCGATTATCTTTACTCAATTTAAGTTAATCTTTGGGAACACACTTATATGTATTAATTGATAGAGATTTATTGGAAGAAATAGAGCATTTAAAGACCCACACCAGTTTTTGTCATGTTAAGTACATTTAATAGAGTAGAAAATCTAATATCTGTAGTGTTCTGGCTTGAATGGACCGTCCCTGTCGATTCCCAAGTAAGCGGCTTGTTCCTCCGTCAATTTACTTAGCTTTGCACCCAAGTGATCCAAATGCAACATGGCAACTTCTTCATCAAGCTGCAAAATAATAGAATAATATAGAATTTAGCGCAATTGAATTGAATTTTGGAAAGCTATTTTTGTACAATGACCATCTTAAATACCTTGAATTATGCATCAATATGTTCATAGCTTTGATTTATCATCTAATTTATGATTTCAACATTTTTGTAATTACTTATTTTATTACTGTGTCAATTTTGGCAAACCTTATCTGTAAGGTCAGTTGGCTTAGGGGGGGCATGGCAATAAAGCCGCGTATAAATAAAGTTTGCCTGATAAAAACAGTATGTTTATGCTTGAGGAAGTCAGTGCTAGTACCTTTTTAGGAAGCATGTAAACACCAACATTGAACTTCTCAGTCCACAAAGCAATCTGAGCCAATACTTGATTGCTGAAAGAGTTGCTCATGACGAAGGAAGGATGTCCCATAGCACAACCCAAATTGACCAATCGTCCCTGAGCTAGAACAATGACATGGCGACCATTGCTGAGGGTATATCTGTCTACTTGCGGCTTGATGTTCTGCTTTTCCTTGGCATTCTTTTCCAGCCACGCAACATCGATTTCACAGTCAAAGTGGCCAATGTTGGACACAATGACTTCGTCCCTCATTTTGCCAAAGTGCTCTCCCCGAACGATTCCTTTGCAACCAGTTGTGGTAACAATAATATGGGCTTCGTGGACAACATCTTCCATCGCGCTAACCTAATATGAACAAAATATGCTAAATATTAGACCATTTGTACGCAATTATTTTATTTTATACACATAATGGCGTTATGTTTATAATTAACAATTAATTACCTGATATCCTTCCATAGCAGCTTGTAAAGCATTAATGGGATCAATTTCAGTGATGATGACTCTCGCACCGAAAGCACGGAGTGACTATGAAAGTTACAAGATTCACATATTTAACTATCTGAAGGCATATTACACATTAACTAAGTATTAACATACTTATAACAACCATATCGACTACGCACTAGACAAGTCAAATTACCTGGGCAGAGCCTTTTCCAACATCACCGTATCCAGCTACAATACATGTTTTTCCAGCAACCATAATATCAGTGGCTCGTTTCAATCCATCAATAAGTGACTCACGACATCCATACAGATTATCGAACTTGCTCTGTTAAATGAATTACATTGTTTCATTCTTTAGCCCGCTGAATAATTAGAAAAACCTCACAGTGCCAAGTAAAATCTAATATTGAACATACTTTTGTAACAGAATCGTTCACATTAATAGCTGGAAACTTCAGCTCACCGATCTTCAACAATTTGTACAATGCGTGCACTCCAGTCGTTGTTTCCTAGAATTCGAATAATTATTATTTAGTCAAAGTCGACTACTCTTAACGATGCATGATTTCCTTGAAAGGTTTTGTTTTAGGTTTTAAGATATTAAGTTTATAAGACATTATAAATATTCATACTTCCGACACTCCTTTAATGTTAGCACAATACTGAGGATAGTTTTTCAACACATGGCTAGTGAGATCGCCCCCATCGTCCAAAATCATGTTTAGGGGCTACAAAATATAAAACAGCAATATGTACACACATGGACATTGAAACTAAAAAAATAGACCCTTATTTTATTATTACAGTAGTACATTCTATATTGATAGTATATTAGCATACCTGACCGTCGGGCCAAACAATTGTTTGTTCGATGCACCACATGTATTCTTCTTCAGTCTCCCCTTTCCATGCATAAACAGGGACACCAGTAACGGCAATGGCTGCAGCAGCATGATTTTGAGTGCTGAAAATATTGCAGCTACTCCATTGGACCTATAGATCAAACAAATTTTTAGAGATTTCCAAACAGATTTTATTGGATTTATAACTTAAAGTGGTACGATAGATAGGAAACTCACGGAAGCTCCAAGTTCGGTGAGAGTCTCAATAAGAACTGCGGTTTGGACAGTCATATGAAGACACCCAGCAATACGAGTTCCAGTTAAGGGCTTACTAGGTCCATACTTCTTACGCAGGGACATCAATCCAGGCATTTCTTTCTCAGCCAGCACAATTTCTTTCCGACCCCATTCTGCCAAAGTCAGATCGGCTGCAAATGTGAAAACATAGCGAAAAGATTAAACTTACTGCTTATACATACGTTATGTAATAAATTAAGCATCCACAGATTTTGTAAAGTTCCGTCATTTCATAAATGTTTGTATTTGTTTGAAATTGAATACATTTCGGACTTCGGACTTTAATATTATATTTCAAGTGCAAAACACGACTGATCAATCTTATAAAAAGTTACCAGTAAGCAGTAAACAACGCGAAGCTTACAATATGCAATACTAGTAAAATACCTTATTATAATGAATGAGCTAATCCAAAATCGCAAACCAATGAAAGTACGAAGTTCAACAAACATCACTTATTTACCTCAGTTGATGTAGTACTAAGTACTTATTAGCTAATCGTTTGTTAATACTGATAGTAAGAAGGTCAGGTACCTATTTTACATGGTACATAGGAATGGTACAATGGTGCACAAAGCGTAAACGGTACAGTACAATATACCATATTGCCAAAAGTCTAACTATTTATCAGGGTCCATTGGTCCATACAGCGATCTCTTTAATCCTAATCCCAAAAATTCCAATTACGATTCCTAGTATATGTAAAATAATTTAGTTGTGATTTACTACTATTATTTATATATCTCCTATTCAGTTGCGTCGTTACGTCTACCTACGTGTGCATATATCCGACTTTTAGAACTAGTGCTTTACTTGCTACCGGTGAAAACTCTCATAAATGCAACTAATAAAAATTATGAGCAAGGAAAACTAAAAAAGCCATTCTATGTTTCATAAATATGTACTATGAAGTAGACGAAGGACAAGATGTACTGTCTACTGTGTACTATAGCTCTACTGCTCATTGTTATGTAACGAACATTTGTATAATAAAATAAAATACACTGGAATATTCTACAGGTACGTGGAAAGTGGAAATCTACAAGTGTTATGTTTCCAGATTACAGCGCGTCACGTTACTACATATGTAATGTAATGTTAATAATGTACTATGTACAATTCGGATATGGCCTATTCAAACTAACTACTAACCAACCATTGCATTTACTTATTAATGCATAAAAACAAAACCTGTCTTAAAGCTTCATCGTACCATTTCAAGGACACTATAGAAAGGATTCACTCTACATTTCACATTCTCATGGATGGGTACTAACTAGACAAGTTATTATCCTATATATATTACTATTATACTACTATTATAAGTACATACAATCCTGTAACTCATCTTATAATAGGTAAAATAACAATAACGATTATGTATGCATTCGAATCACACACACATTCTCCAGCATTTCCACTCTCAAACTTACACTATCTGTAATTTGCTTAAAATAATACATGTACATGTGAAAGACTCGACAATAAAGACCATTATTATGCAAATGATAATGCCAAAATGCTAGTAGAAATACTCTTATTGAACAGTTAGAGAGGTGATAGGTGATGGTTCAGTAAGGAAAATACTTGAAAATAGTATTATTGCGTTTAAATGAACTTTAACCCAGCTACGCCAACTCTCACATAAAGAAGAATGATAACTACGAAGGACATGACAAAGCATTTTGAAAGTAACATAAATAAATAATGATATTTCCTCTCCTAACAATCCTAACGCGATTTTCTTACTCAGCTACTGCTACTACTTCCAATTGATTACTATTTAAAAGACATGGTACAAGGTACACATAATAGAATATAGCATATATTACAGATTACAGCCACGTTGATATTTACAATGACTACTGACTACAATGATAAATATTTATTAGCATAAACGAAAAATTACGTAACCCGTTGGCGTTTATTCCATCTTTCCATCTCATTCTCCTGCGCTGTGCTATAATATATTTCGTTACAGTTATACTATTGACTATGCTAATCTGTACCTACTACGCTACATTTTTATCTAACACTATGATATGACACGCATAAAAGTAGACAACAGAACGGAATTAAATGGATGAGTTGTTAGGTTTTGGTAAGGGCCACATCATCAAAATCTATCGTCACATTATTGACTTTACACGTCTGATGATCCCATTCTGTCAAGCTTTTTGGTTACAGCCTAACACACATATACTACACATTCAATTACAGCCCATGAAATGAACCCATCAGTCTACAAAGTACAATTTATTGATATCATAGAAAATAAAATCAATACATTGTCAATAATAAATTACATAACATAGGCATAATTCTAGATGTTTGGATGTAAAATATTAAATGCAAAGTGCAAAGACTCAAAGACCCATGCCAGAGGTCAGAAAAATATTTTGGCTTTACAAATCCAATCTGCGATCGTAAAACAGAAACAAAATCTGTTGTCTGTATAGCCCCTTGTCCCTCCCTACCACCTACTAGCTAGATAATCCCTTGATACATCTGTATCTGTATACTGTATGTGTTAGATCATTTAACATCTAACAAGATAATCCCAAGTCCCCAAGTTCTTCCCTATCTAGTATCTACCTTTATTGTAGCATTTAACTATAAACTAGTCTAAATGTTAACGAACGAACTTTAGGGTATCAAAGGGTAAAATAGAATATTGAGTGAATATTAAAAATCCAAATATGAAACATGAAATAGTACGGAAAATAAAATACAAAAGTAAAACTACCAAAACTGAAAAACAGTCGCTAGACTCACCAACTTTGTAGGGTAACTTATTTGAGTTTCCGTTTGCAACAGCCATTATTATTGATTGTGTAGCTTGACAATTTAGCTGGCGACGACAATTATCAGTCTTATTATTTGTTTCAAAGAAGAGACCAGAAACGATAATATCGAAATTGTAAAAAAATCTTTCCGAATCTTCAAAGATTTATTTTGCTGAAGTCCACACGATCACACAACGCAACTACTCTCCACGAGGTCCTAGCCGCAAAAGAAAGATACAAACTGATTTTGCCGACAACTTTATATAGATCTAACTTGTAAGCAAAGCTTTATAATAACTGCAAGCATGCATGCATGTGTATAGCAATAGAAATCGTCGCTTCACATAGACTCGTTCTTACATAACATTTTACATAGCGCATACCCGCAAGTCAGTACAAACGCTACACTATAATACTATACGAATAGGACATACGGGACATACTATAGGTATTGAATGTAACCAACGTAATGCGCGAAAATCAAAAATTAGCAAATTCTTGGATCTTTATTATTTTTAGCCGATCTAAAAAACACAAAAGCTGAAAGTTGTATTCTAATCTAATTTTGTGACACCTGCGTGATTACTGATTAATTCGAAATTCGATTATGATATAGGACATTAAGTTAAACTTTTGGATAAACTTTTGCGTATTTTTAGCAAGAATTTGGAGTTAGGTCGTAGTAGTAAAGGTATTCCTTAAACTTCACAAAAATTTAAAGTCAAGTGCATGAAAAAGTGTAATTTTGTATTTAATTCGCATTTGTCAGTATATTTTTAAACAAGATTTGAATATCTTTAATTATTTTTAACTGAATAAACTTCATAGGCGGACAAAGAAGAGAAATAGTTGCACTTAATTTACCATTTTCAAATTTTGAAGATAATGGCAGAAGACAAGAAATATTTGTCTCTAACTGTGACAAGCAATTTGAGCGAATTCCCCGTAGAAAGGCGTTTCCCGGATGACATTACCATTGCAAGTCTTAAAGTATGTATTCATTGTTTTCAGTACTTTTCATCCAGATTGTAAAAGGATATTTATGATATGATTGCAAAAGGTGTCAGTAAGCTTAAAAGCATGAATATATTTATCTTCTTCAGGGAAAGTTGGAAATGCTTACTGGGGCAATGATGTCGTCAATGAAGCTTGAGTTAAAAAATAAAGACGAGGAGCTGATAAAGAAGTTGAACGATGACACATTAACGCTTGCTCAGTTGGATGTCGAAAATGGGATGGTAATACATGTCATCGATTCGTCTAACAGCTTGATAGATGAAGATGTTCCCGATGTAGCCTTTCAGTTAAGCCAAGAAGAGTATGAGAAAAAAGAAGGTATGTATAAATACTAATTAACTATAAGCAACTTCAAACATGTCAATTTGGTAATACTTTGCTCAGACTGAGTCAATGCATGGTATCCGAATATAATGTAGTGAATCATTTTAATAATATCAACAATTCCAAACATTTCCTTGTTTTACAGAATCAATGAGACAGTTCCTCATGAAAAATAAATTGGGGAAGTACGACGAAGAGAAACTTCAGAGAAAGCAGGAAGATGAAGCCAACGAGGAAAAGTTATCTGCATCTATAAGTGCTGGGGACCGTTGTGAAGTAAGAACTGTAGGAAACCCAACAAGGCGTGCGGAAATCAAATTCGTTGGGAAAGTTCATTTCAAGGAAGGCTTTTGGGTGGGAGTTCAGTATGACGAGCCTCTGGGGAAAAACGACGGCACAAAAGACGGCAAAAGATATTTTGAGTGCAGGCCTAAATACGGAGGATTTGTTCGACCAAGTAATATCACAGTTGGTGATTTCCCTGAAATCGACGAATTAGACGAAATTTGATATGCAGCAAGGTATTTTGCAAGCTATTTGGATGGGTTATCTTTATCTGTGAGTCGTTTTAATACTCAAATCAAAACGCTGCATCTTTACTTTTTCGATAAATTGATAAATCGTAATTCCATTAATTGACTAGTTTACTAAAAGACGCACACAAAGTGGTTATGTAATTTTTATTTCCATTCTGCAACTTCTTTAATGCTGATCTTTGTTTAACGTGGAGTATTCTTGTATACTACTCACTCCCTAAATGTAAGTGTGTAACGCATGATCATGATAGATCTTTAAAGCTAACTACTGTAACTATAACTATATCTACTATTGTCAAAATGAAACTCGAATGCACAACATATGTATGCAAAATTCATAAATAAAAGTATTAATTAATGTTAACTGCTTACTAAGTACCTCAGTCTCAATTGCACGGCCTTTTATTAGAGCCAGTTAACAGTTAATTGCTCGATAAGTAATGAAATGATGATAAGGATAGTAATGATAAAGTTACAATGAACTACGAGTTTACCTAAAGTGTCTGGAAAACCCGAGTCAGTGTAGTAATGAAATATAAAAGGGATATTGTGTGAATGCCCTTTGCATGTCGGTTATGCTTATGATTTGGCAGAGCTACCATGTCCGTGGCATTTATAATTGGGGCACCTACCGTTTCCAGCGTCTCTACCAAATTGCTATTTGTTTTCACTTGCTTATCAATGTTGCCCAGTTTGTTCATATGATTTAGCATAAAAAATTCTACTTTGACATTAGTGACAGTCGTTTCTGCCTCTTGTCTGTGAGCTCCCTGCTTCCCTTCCGGATTTCCCTTTTGTTTGCCTCTGGAACCTGTTTCATATCCAAGCAACGGTATTGACGGATTCCACAGCAGAAGGTTGAAGCTACGGGGAGCGCATACATTTACATATTAGTTTTGAGCTTCATAAGCACTTGCTCCGCACTTTTTTCTTTTTAATGCTCCATATGTCCTTACTCTTTACTTTACATGGTATTACTTTTACTCTTAATAGTGTAGGTGCCGGCGGCCATAAATAAAATCGGGTCGATTCCATTTCTTTATACTGTTATGCAGTTTGATTTTAATATTTCCTTAAGTAAGCAGTAGGCTATGAGTACAGTGACGTGGATTGTGAGCTAGAGTCACGGGAGAGTCTGCTTCCTCAACTCCAATTAAGCGAACGTGACCAATATTTTTTATACAGTATTAATATACATAGCTTTATATTTTACATAACTCTACTTATTGCTAGATTTATTTATGATAGTATATTTATACCCGAAAATACATTCAATATAAAAGGAAATACACTAAAGACACATCCTTTATTTATCGAACTACAATTATTGAATATTTGTAGTCATATACTTCAATCAAATATCCGAACTTCCATTTAAGGTGGAGTAGAAGGTGGGCTGCATTTATTACGAAGGAACATTCCTCAATAAATCTTGTGTATCGGGCTTCTCTTCCTATTTTGGGTAAGTTGGTGCAGTTTTTACCATTTCAACACTTCTATAAGATTTTTACTCTATTCAAAATGATCCTTTGAAGTACATAGTATTCTTAGTACCTTTATATGCCTACCTAAGTATATTTTATGTAAGATAGCAGTAGGCGGAAAGCAAGACTCTTTCATTTAAAGTCATGTACATGCACTTTATCATAACATCATCAACTTTTACTTACGTCATGCATAATATAAGAGAATTGAGTGAGTACTGCTGCTACATAAAGTAGGAATGAGCGAAGAAGGCTCATATTTGCACAATTTACAAATAATGTATAGTAAGGTTTGTAGAAACTAAAAAAACATAAAGAGCTACCTGTAACTTGAGTAGAATAGAAATATGTGGATTATAAATAAAAAGCGATTTCCAATAATCAAGTGAAAGTCCAGTTTGAGTCCAGTCCAGGCCAGGCAGACGAGGAAGGCTCAAAAGGCAGTCGTGGCTATCGAGCTTCCCTCACTCTTTCATTCAGAAAGAAGAAAGTGGATCAAACCAAGTCACAAATTATTTAGTAGAACACAGGAAAGTACAGAAATCGCAGTAGAGGAGTTTCCATTTCCTGCTTGACGTGACATGGATCCTCACTAGAATTACAATACAATAACAATAAATAAGCAAGTACACGCATTACTGCGAAAAATGTGACTGGAGACAGTTGCGTAAGAGTGGGACAATGAGACCTTGTGTAAGTACCTATACTTAACTTACATACACTCCTAATTTAAAACGTAGTCACTTTCCTAAGGCAGCTACTTACGTTTGGTAATTCCGTTTCTATTTGCATGACTTGAAAATTTAAATACATTGTATGTGCAACACTTTTATTAGTAAAAGTTTTCCAATTCAATATACCTAAGATCATAAGTTAATAATAATTAAGATTGTAACCTATAGTAGTAAATATATTACACCGCATTTCTGTCCAACTAATCGATTAGGTATAGTATATTATAATTCTTATAAATTCCTGTTAGCACGGTGCATCTAATCAAAATTAACCTATAGTATAGCCACACATACCTTGAGAATTCTTATAGTAAAAGAATAATTAATACTAACTAATACGATTCATGTACTATAGTAGGGTAGATCATCATAATATAATCGTAGAACCATTTATAAAATTAAGAATCGTGGCCCCAAAAATGTATTATAAAGTTTTTAGTATGTAAAGTACAGTAAATGTACACAAGTAAAAGTATACTATAGTTTACATGGGTATTAGGCATATAAATAGGTTAATAGGTAGCAATAGCAATACAGTACAGAGATGATAATTTGCAAGCACTATGCTACAGATATGACGTGCAAAAGTGTCTATTTATGCATGTGATCTGATAATCGACTCGTGTAAGTATCATTACATTTGAGTGTTTATGAGATAGAAATATTATCCATTGTTGAGTAATAAAGTTAATGAATTGAGGGACAATTTGCAACCATCCATTTAAGCAGATACAAGTTTATTAATCGCATTATCAACTCAAACCATATCATAAATTACAGAGAGCGCACCAGTTTATTACAATGCAGTGATGAGATGGTGCTTGTAAACTTGTACAGAGTAAATATCTGTTTTGTGGGAATTCCCTTATCACCATCAATCAAATTATTTCATTATCATAGCAGTAGGTACCACACATTATTCTATTAATTTCGTTATCATTTTTTCGCTCACTCGTTTCGAGTATGTAACAGTCATCAATAATAATAACTTATTGCAATTTATCAATAATGACTACCTGGGTGGAATAATTATCTCTTTTATATACATAAATTAATATTGGAATCGTTTATGTGTCAATTACCAAACCTGAATTCCTTTCCTGTACAGTGCATGATAAAAATAATACCTGCATTAACTAAACTGCTGTATTCTACACATTCCGAGACTCTCTCCTATATTAAGATACATGCAGATACACACTCTTAATTTGTAATTGCATTTTGTTCTTGTATAGTCTGCTTGATGGTCTAATAGTATAACAACAAACGTCCAATTAAAGTGGTAATGTGTTTTATTTAACATGGATAGTTAATTGAGAGGTTCCCTCAATAATTTCTGCCTAGCTATTTGTTCACCGTGAAGTAGGTATCTTATTACTACCTATATATATTATTTATAGCAATCTGTAATGTCACAAAGTCACAATCAGACTCAGAGTGGCTAGACAGTCCAATAGAAAACGTAGAACTTCTAACTTTTTGTGCTTACATAAATGGTCCCCAAAACAGCTTAAAACTGTGCATGCAATGCATATGAATCTGGCACATAGTTTGCGTTGACGATATCGATATTCGTAGAAATACCAACAACTACAGCAAATTATAATTTAGGAATAGTTATATTTACGAATGCGTATGTAAATATTAAATGTGTATATTGTATGTAGACGTGAAATGGTAATAAAATCAGTACGACTAGCATTGCAGTGCAGAGTGCAGGTAGGCAAATCTATGAATCATTATTGCTACCGATTACCTACTTTAGTATTGTATTTGTTCATATATACTTATTTGTACTGCGTGCTAAGCTAAATTAGAAGTTGTGCATTTATTACTACCAAGTTAAGGCTGACATGCATTAGCCCGTAGAAGAATAGTAACGTCATCCTTGTGCACAAAGTTATCATCCACAGTATGTACCATTAAAAATGAATTACTGCGTTATATAATATTGAGTGAGTTAACCTAGGAAGGATTGTGTGTGCAGTGCATCCTAAATCTTTGCTCCTGACTTACTACCTAATTAAAATTTAAAATAAATCTAAAATAAGTGTAAAGACTCTCTTTCATTCTCCTTTTTCATTAAAGGTGTATAAAGAGTGTCTCTACAAACAGGATCCTTTAGGTTTCCAGCTCCCAGTTTGCAAAGAAAAGTAAGTAAACTTACGATACATAATTATTTCACAGTATTTCAATGCAAAATATCGCATAACAGTCTGTATATTTTACAAAAATTGGCAAACAAGTTACCAATATGAAAAAAATTGTCATACGTACTCGTACTACATTATGCATTATTTGAGTTACAGTTCTTAGCGAGGCTTTTCGTGAATGCGTTTAGTGTAATTGAATCTAAATTGAATTAGTAGCAATAAAGGACCAATTTAACACAATAGCGACACCACTGTTATAAAGATAAAAATGAGTTGACGGATTTACATGTCAATTTGATAGGATTGCTTTGCTAAAACTGATTAATTTTACAAGGGAGAATCATTTAGGTTTTAAGCTAAGTACTATTACGTATTATTTTGACCTACCATTCAATGTACTTTATCTACTGTTTAAAACTGTCTGCAGCACTGTACACGTAATAATAATGCTGACTCCGCTGCGTGGTACGATGTTTGCATACTATTTACTATGACATTCTAACATTGGATTGCTAACCAGTTAGTAAGATTAGAAGTGTAACAAAAGGGCTTGTGTAAGCAGTAATAATACATCATTGTTAATTTGGAAAATTAAGTTGCTGATTGGATGTAGAATACTCTAATTTAATTAATAGCTCCATAGTATTACACTTGTCCTGCTATACACACAAGTGTACCTTGTGAGTCTGGTTTCGCAAATCTCAACCTTAACCTTGCTTTGATTCAATCACTTTAACTACTTATGTACTATATTTACATAACATGATTATTTAGATTTGTTTAATTGGGTAGCTAAACAATTAGGTATACTAGCGTTATCAGAAGAGCACGTTTGTCCTGCTTTCTACCAATATTTAGCGTTCATGTTATCTCAGTATTACCTCCATGAAACAGTGTCCAACTATTTTTCATTTCTTCATAACATATTGTTTTCGTAAACACTTTCTCATAAACCGCTCTTCTGAAAATTCTACGTAGCTCATTGACTTTATTTGCTGTGGCAATAATTTAATTCATGGAAATATTTCCAAAAATTATCAAGTTTATTGAGGTAGTGTTCGATCGATTAGTGGACTGACTGAAATACACTTTTCTTTAGGACATTATAATATTTACGTATTTAAGTGAAGTGTTTGTCCACATGCATACAAAACAGCTGCGTATTAATAACCCACAGGATTTCCCCATTGCTGTTATCATAATAATAATTTATTTTATGGTAGCCCATAAATATCGATTGAGTTGGAAACTGAGATCATACTAAAGTTCCTGAAAAGATTGCAGTTATATTTTACTTATAGCTTCCCCACGTTGTTTAGTGTCCATAACCGTAATTGGAAATTACTACAACTAGTATACCAAAGGTACATAATTACCTATCACAGCTCCATAGCGAAACTAATGCTAATAATATTATAAATAGTGCAATCTGAAAATTCTTGGCCCTGAATAAATCCATAAAATAACTGGATATTTGCGTTTGGATATTTTCTGTAAGGATAAGGAAAATATTTTCTTAAATAAGAATGCTGCATTGCTGCATCCCAATAGAGTAATATTATTGTCTATTGCATGGTATGCAGAGCAGAGTAGTGCTGCTTTTGTTCAATTTGGATTATTATACAGTGAAAAGTGCAAAATCTGGTTACCACTTGTGTATTAGACTTTTAGACTCCACTTTACTCCTGAGCTGGGACGCTATAAGATTATATGCCACCGTTTAATACAACCACCGATTCATCTATTTAGCAATGGTTTATTATTATGTCATAGTTTGGTAGTACTGCAGTTATAGTACTGGAATTACGAAATAACTAATCCTCATTGACAAATCGTTTGTCTTGACTATGATATTAAATATCATGTGCTTGTATAAGGAAAGGCATCATACGAGTACATGTAAAAATGTAGTAAAACCTATTTATCTTAGTAAATGGGTCAATTGTAAATAACTAGGTAGCCTAGTAGATTAATAGACCAAGCTTGTCTATTTCCCATTATTCAATAGTTTACTAGAAGGGAAGTATTAATAAATCGAAAACACAATTGACCGGCAGGATATACTTTGCATTATGAAACAATGATAACGCAATAAGTCAACCCATATTTTTTTACCACGAACAAAGATGACTCTTTTCTGTACTACATGTAGTATTTCTGTAAAGCATTAATATATACGTGCACTACACCTATTTATTACCATCCTATAAGTGAACCAAAAACGCATTATTAGTGCCGTTCCCTTTTCTATTAGCCATCATAACCTTTACTACAGATATGTATGAGGAATAAAGGTTAAAAAATCGGATAATAATGTTCCTATTGATATCTTTTGAAATCGAAGGAAGCTCATATAACTTGATTTCCGCAAAATGGCTAGTTAAGGAAGCTTAAGTAGCTTCTAGTTACCCAGTCAAGAAGGTTTGCATACTCTATATACTATATAACGATGATTATAATGCCATAAAATTGTACTTGTCTTTAAGTTATACAATGCAATTATTACCACATACATAATTGTCTATTGTATCTTCAGATACAATCTCTGTTTTGATGATGGAACGGCAAAGAGCTACCGATTACATGCAATTAAAAATCTTGGTCTGTTTCACATGTTTAAATAATGTAAATGTAAAGATCAGATTTCTATAATTGAGAGTAAACCTTTACCAGACTGCAAATTACTTATGCAATGTCAAAAAATTTACACTAGTGCGCTATTTATTACTTGTGTGAAGGTTAATTAGTTCTGGCTAAGGTAAAAGATTTCCATGTTACTCGTACTATTTACTAGTAGCGAAGCAGGACAAGTATAAATACTAAGGTATTATGCACTTAGTCTGCAAGTGCTAATATATGTCGTTGAATGAGTTTAAAAGGAAGTCACACTAGAACAAAGGCACAAAGTGTAAATGAGTAATGACAGCATTACTATTGTTTTTTGTAGACACATCTGTCTCTCTGTTTTGTATATTCTTAACTAACTAAATGTCCTATTCTTTCTATATTTATGCCCCATTTTCAGATACCTATAAGTATAACATTTGAATGAATCATTTAAATGTGTGTGTGTTTTCTTATGTATTACAGAATCCACTAAAATGAGTTGGTGGGGTACAGTGGCGTTGCTGGAGTGGACGATGGATAATTGTGAGAAAACCTCGGAGAAGTTTGCTAATTACTCCACATAAAAAGAGGAATCCTACAAAAGTGCACGTACCACCTTGTTAACAATCCACACACAGTGAGGATTATCGAACCTTGTCTAGTACGGAAAGTGGTTACTTAACTATCTGTACATATTGTAGTTGTGGGTGGAGTACTTACATTACATGTGGTGTGAGTAGTGTGAGTTTGAAGATTGCAAAAAGTCGAACCCGTAGGATCAACCAAGCGAACTTTGCTTCAAATCAAATACCCAAGTTGCAAAAGGATTAATCAAGGTCTCCAATTTTTTCTTTCTCAGTAAAATTACTGGTATTATTACAGGATACATATTATGTTAAGTATATTTTCCTTCTTTGGAATGATTCATAGAATTCATAATAGTACACACCACATAATATACCAATTTCATCATAATATTTATTATCTATATATGTTAAGTTATACCTGTAACGATATTACAGTAGGTATATCTTTTATTACAAAAATCCACATTTACTGTGCATCTTCAGTAGCTGCAAACGAACCTGACGGTGTAATGGAAGTTTTTAAAGAACATAACATATATACACAGTGTACACATCTGTAAATTAAAAGTACATGCATAGCAAGGAGAATCTATGTTCAGGTTTCATGCAAACCTAAGTTATTTATTGTGTGTTTTCTTGGTTATGAAACAAACTAACATCCGGCTTATCCTGATTCTATCTTTCTCTAAGCCTAAACATTAAATGTCTCATATAATAAAATAATAAATTATATGCTAAAGTATCACAAGATACTACATTGCACTACTGTGAATGGCATGACTATGCAATATGCAAGTCTACATACATATGTATTAAGGAAACTTAGGTTATGTAATAACAGGAAATGACCAGGTAAGGTAAAATATAAAAAATATGTAGGGAAAGAAAAGATTAATGAACTACGGCAGAGCACTAGAAAATATAATAGGAACAGAATTAAAAGACTATTACATTGCTGACTCACTGTCCTGTAGAGTTAAATAGCGATGTTTCGTAGTGTTAACTGAACTGTGAAAAAACGAAATGGAGAATAGACGAAATGGGTCTTTCCATGCTGTTACTTACAAATGTCAGTACAGAGAAAAATCTTTGAAAGTTCAACTTCATAATGGAATCGCTTATTTACTTACTTGATAATACATTTATATATTTATAGTAGGGTACAGTTACAAGGTACAACTATTGAATAGATATATTGGTGCACTAACTATACAATCGATTAAACTTTAATAGAAGGAAAAGGCGGAAGGTCACAGTTACAATAAGATATTTTAGAGAAGATCGATGCAATCGCATTTAAGTTTGCATGCTATTTGTGTGGCACACAATCAGAAAATAATTGCCCCATAAACAGATATGGATATGTAGCATTTATCTTGTGCAATAGTAGCATCCAGCCAAAGAAACCTGTCAACCTTAACCCTAAACTTTGCCCTACGTTTGCCATCAAATGCCATGGCATGCCAAAAGAAGATCTAATTTGCGTATCTCTATTTGTTCCTATAATACTATGCTCCCCATGCATGTCGACTTTATCGCCAAATTATATATTACAGTCTTACAAATACTATAGCCAGCTTTTTAGGAATTAGAATTTAAGGAACGTATATTTTATCTTCAACTTTTCTAATTTAGTAAATTATGCAGTATTTGCCCATCTTCATGTCAATCTACTGCATTTGAAGAGCTTGAAGATGGAGATTTTTATGAAAGATGAAAGAGTATAGCTTACATATGTATATTTTATATTGTCTTTGTAATTTTTGCGATATCATGTTAATAGTAATGCACGCAGAAATATGGGTGCCTAAGTACCCATGCAATAATTGGGTAGAATCTGCACAATGCAATGCAAACAATTAAGAAAAATAGAAAATTTTTGCAACAATTCAAGAAAGGTAAAGAGCATGATATAAAGTGCTCCAAGCCTATAATTTTACATTTATTTCATGCAAGATTGCTAGCATAGCAGGGCCTACCTTTGCTTTGCGAATGTTCTTATTCTGTCTTGTGAAAGCTTTTATCTCCCAATCAATCAAATAGCGAGTGTAATAAGAATTTATATCGGGTCCAATTGATTGTATGTATTAAATATACAAATTATCTTGTTTACAGTAATGTACCAACGAGTATTACTGTAAAAGTGAGCACAATATTATTGCTGGACAGCAATTGCAACCACACATCAGTAGTACAGTGCACTCATATACTGTGCATCTGAATGTTCGCCATAGGCCATATAGTACGTAGGGATTGACTGAGAAATACATTATAAGATAGACTATTAGATAGTAATTCTGTAATTTCTGTTGGTATGATGCGCTTGACTTGTGTAGAGAATTTCACGGTGTCTGATATTAAAACTAACTGGCTGAGGATGAGACAGAATAAATGAGTGAGCTAGCTTGAGCTCTGTAACCATATTGCAATTTTAGTATAATAAAGATGCAGTGACCAGTTTGCAGTTTGTTATGCTTTTTTCCACCGAACAAAGATTAAGATTATCATCTTTTTTGGACTTTATTGCAATCATATGTATTAATGCACTGCTTTCTACATATTATTACGAATGTTCAGAAGGAGAGCGTGTACCGTGTACCTATATAGTACATAGTATGTGCACATGCTTATCAAAAAGATTCATATGCATGTATGCATTTAAGCATAAAACGTACACAATTGTATAGTTATTAACATTATAGCTATGTACTGTATAAAATAATATTTGCTCCTTGATGTGTGTACTAATGATTCTTCAGTCCGCTTTACACAAACTCACTCACGTAGTTAATTTAGGGTGTAATACATGTTATTATCTCACATTTATACGTACCTAGGCACTACTATACTACTAGTAGTATGTATGCCTGACGTGATATTCGCAAAATATACATACATAATATGTGAAGTGAAATCTTCACTAGTGCAGTGTAGGCATAAAATAGTGAATAAGCTTATGAGAATAAGAGAATTCATATAGTGAGTGCAGTAGCATGATGATGAGGGGATGGAGACTTTAAAAGATTTCATATGATTGCTGCAGAACCGGTAGAGTAACTAAACGTAATATTATTACATATGTATTTATCAGAGAACTAAATGCATTTGAATGTAACACTCTGGTTTGCCTTGTCTGCCTTCCCTGGTATCTTCCCATCCCATCCTCAAACTTTGCTCAGTCTCTCTGTCAATGAACTCTAACAACTATGTAGAAGAATTCGGGAAAATACTCATTTTCAGTTTATAATACTTATTACTATTTAGTACAATTCTTCATTTCATTCTTGCTAGTACCTATGGAAGTAGAGTAGAAGACACGCACCATTATTATGCTGCAGGAATACAATATATATCCGTTCCTCTATGCTACATTTGTGATTGAAGTTTGATTACGATAAAATATATTTTGCAGTGTAGTTCGACTTCGTGCTGTCAAAGACGCGTTTTCGTTTTTGGTAGTCAGTATATTATCCTTAAATTATAAATACTTACTTATAGAATTACCCTTCAAAGTGCACTAGTACTGAGTGAGTAATACTTTAGGAGGTTTGGTTAAGTATAGATTGTATGAGTGCAGGTTTCATGTGCTACGTGTGTTAATTTTGATTTCCCATGAAATATCGTGATGTATATGGATTTGCATACTTAAATCATTTATATGCATTTTAGTGCATATAGAGAATGATGAATTTAAAGAATTTAAGTGGTAAATTGAGGTTAGATGCGTACATATACTACTAATATATTAATTATTGGTATCGTATATTAAAGATATATTTCTAAATTTTAAAGATGTGTTTGTGTGTACTGATGAAATATTTGATATTTTTTGCAGATGCTGAAAAAGATTTGCAATACGATATCCAGCATTTGCTCGCTGCAGAATAACCTAATAGAAATGGAGCCACAGCACCGGAAGTGGCGAAGGATCCACGGATTTGAATTGCCTCTTCATCCCCAGCAAATATTTGGATGGATTTTCATCGCTTTTTTCACTGCGTTCACCTACACGATGATAATACCTAACCTCCCGTCCAAATATTCGCTCTATCTCTACATAATGGCAACTGGACTCTACATCTTCCTCTTAACATTGTACTTCACGGCAACCCTTTTGGATCCAGCACATCCTTCAGTCAGAAAAAATCGCTCAAAGAAACCTATACCGGAATTCGACAGGACAAAACATTTGCACGTTATCGAGAACGGTCGTTGTCATCTTTGCAATATCACAGTCCTTCACCAAAGAACAAAACACTGCAGTCTGTGCAACAAATGCGTGGACGGCTTTGATCACCACTGTCGATGGCTTAACCAATGCATTGGACGCCGAAATTACTTCTTCTTCTTCGCATCTGTTATCTTCGGGGTTTTAGCTGCCACATTTATCCTTTCGTGTAGTGTTGCAATTATAGTTCGATTATGGACAACGGAAATGATTGCAGTCACACCTCCACCAACGAAAACGACTGACAACTTTACAACCGATGCATTCCCCACTACCGTCATCCCTACAACAATTAGCAAAAATTTCTTACATAATGTTAGTAACAATAATGTCACTGGGGGAAATGGGGCTACAACTGTGAACAATAGAATCCCTCATAATATGAATTGGAATAACGAGAGTAGGGAATCCTCAAATAATAAAACGGAAGCTGATAAAACTCCAGTTCTGCTAAGTAATTCCTCGGATGAGGATTTCCCCATTGATAATTTAACCCGGGGAAATAAAACAGTTATATTTTCCATTGTCATCATTCTCCTCCTCGTGACAATTGGGATGTTGGGCCATTTGTGCATTTTCCACGTGTACATTTGCGTAAAAGGGCTAACCACCTATGAATATCTCAAGCCGCCTCAGATTCCACAGTCTTCGTCTTCGAAAGGCCCCCGGGATAGTAAAAACGGATCTGCGGAAGCCATCGGGAAGGAAAACGTCGGCTATCAGACTGACGGAGGGACGGAGTTAGAAAGAGAGTCTGAAGAGATTTGGACAACGATGACAGAAATTGATCTCAATGCCCCAGATAATTTTAATACTACAACTCTACCAAGAAACACAAACACGGAAAATCATTTCCATGCAAATCATTTAACTTTATCCAACAAGAGTAAGTACAATATCTCAGAGCAGATTAAAAACAACAAAAACAATGGTGTCAACGGGTTAAGTGACAAAGAGGGGAGGGAGGACAGGAAACGGGTCAGTAAAATCCCTTGTGCAGCTGCCATGTTTTGGAGAAGTAAACGGAAAATTACACAGGATCCGACCTGACTTTATTTTACTATAACACAATATTAATTAATAAATATAATGATATAATTAATTGGGATGGTTGGTATTAGGTAGGGTTTACAGAAAGGTATCTCTGATCTAGAATATGTACATGCATAATGTTATTTTGTGGAATATTGGAACAAGACTTACGTATGGATTTATGGGATTGACAAATAATTCCACTAACCTACTTATTTGTACATATTTAAATATTATGAAAAGGATATTGTGATTTGTATCTAGTAGCTATACATAATAATGCAACACATTCTCCAAAGATAATTTGTGTATGAATATGTAATATTATGCAATTGTCTAGAATGTGTCGTTAACTCCCAAGAAATGTAAAACGAAAATTGCTAATTTACCAAAGTATAATCTTGTACATATCCATTTAGATGTTTTTACATGAAATACAATTTAAAGTGTTCTATCTAACGTAATTATTCCCTTCTACAAATATGTAGGTATAGTGTGGTTTCCTTTAAGACTACAAAATCTTTAACTGCTAATTATCGATATATTTATTTATTTCAAAGGTAAATCTATAAAAGAGTATTATCAATTTGAACAATACCTTCGTAAATATGGAATCTCAAAAAATATACCGCTGCTTGAGAAATCATTTTTTCTATCCTGTCCTATCTGTCAATCATTATTATTATATAAAAGGTCCATGTCTGTACTTAAATTCATAGGTATATATTATGCATTTGTCTAGCCTAAAGGCGTAGGTATTTTTCAATAGTCTACCAATACTATTTATTAGATATGATAATTCATAATTAAAGTACTCCAGTCTCCATCCCAATGGGTAATTTCATACGAGTATTCGTCAAGCTAATATTTAAAAAAGTCAAAATCAATGGGACTAGTACGTAATGGGATGTGCTTATATTATTTATCGTTAAAAATCTAATTAGTAGAATATTGAAAGCAGTATAACGATCTTGTAGCTGAAATATATCCTTTATTAGTTGATTCCATAAGTTACGACTGTATGTAGCACTTCACTTTCAAAAATATAGACGAATTATTTTACAATCCGAAACTAGTAATTGCGAATAACTTACTGTTAAGTGCCAGTTATAGATCATTGCCCATTCCATTGCATGATTTAGTTATAATCTGCTAACCACGGAATTATTTTTCATGGCAGAATTTCCATAGGATACAATTCTTAGCAGTATATCCCGACCGTATTATTGTTTTGTATCTTGTGTGTATTTTAATACTGATATTGTAGCTGTATGTAGTTTGGTGTAGTAAATATGTGAATATTTAATGAATACCTTTATCGATTTTCCAATCGAGATTTGCTTTAAAAAGGTGAGACTCGTTACTAGCAGACATTACAGATATATATGAATTAAATTAACGAACTGACTTATTAAATATGTGAAATTCGAAAGGTTTGGATTTTGGATGTTTATTTCTTTGAAAGTGTGATCAGTATCATCACACTAATGAACATTGTTAAGCGCTATTTTAAATAGCCCTTGAAACATTTAATGGTGTCACCAAAAGTGGCTTATTAGTCAATAAAAGTATTAAAGGAAATGTACGCGACCTGCTCGCTCTCCTTTGTTGTGTTACACTTATAGTGTGTAGATAACATGAATAAGTTGATACGTTTAAGTGTTATTGTAAATATACCTTTAAATCCTGTACTTACTATTTGTTTTGCAATTAAATTAATTGTATAAAGTAACCTTATGTAATTCCGGTCTAATAAGTACATAACGTTGAGCTACCTGTTTGAACGGATAACGTATGCAAAGTCAGCATGGAACATAATAATTATATATCTACGTTTTATGCTACTATACATACAATAGTTTATCTACAAACAATGTAAAATATTTTAATTGAATAAAAATTACCCAACGATGGGAAAGGCTATCTTGATGCTACGCTTGCAAAAAGAAAACATCATTGAAAATTAGTAGACAATATAGAAATGCAAATGCTTATTGACCAAAACTGACACTGGTTATATTCTGTGAGATTGATTTATTGTTGTATAATTTCACAGTTAATTTATGCATGCAGTTTTGCAATTATTGAGTTAGGATCTGCTATTAGGTAACATTATAATCATTAAATAGTCATCCCTATTTTTATGTATATACATATTTACATTTACAACGGATAGTATGTCTTAAAACCATTTAATTTGTTAGATTCGATTTCATTAACATTAGTCAATAGGTATGTTTTCATATTATATAAGTATATGGTAGAGTAGATATTAAGCTAATAGCTAATATTCGATGATTACAATTACAGTACACATTAGCTTTGACTTATTTGTTGACCTAAAACTGGATGGTGCAGGTTAAATATCCAAAGGAGTAAGGTGCATTATGAAAATGTATGTACTTTTCTGCATTTAAATATATTTATAAGATTCTTTATAACAGTTACATATTATAACGCGGACAAGACCGAAGTAACTTTTAATGGCTGTTGCAATATTTAATAACAGCAATATAGTCATTCCAAAAGTCAGGACACCCGGGAACTCGTTAGATATTATTTACTCAGGGAGCCCTTAGGGAATAGGAGTATTTATTATCATAAAATTATTTAGCAGGAGCAAACTCTGTGTACTAACGAAACTAAAGACTAGTAATAATGATAACAATCTAAATCTACATTCACACAATGGTTGTATAATTATAGAGTAACTTTAATGATAATATAAGACATTAGAGTCCTTTCCCCTTCACAGGAGTCATGGGCAGCAATAGTTTATATAGACTTTGCTAATTTGATCATTTACTCACAAACATGCATTCTGATTCAATCTGATGTTCATGTAATTTTCATTGTAAGGTGTAGCCTAAACAGACTCACTTATCACTTCTGTCCAGTCCAGCCAGATTCCCTTTTATTAGATTATAAGTGCTTGTTTGTAATGCTTATCGTAAGTAGAAGTAGAATTCTAGAAGACTGTTCTTGATTGCTAAATGGTGTTTGTAAATTGATTTTGTGTAATTTTCGCTGTGGGATGTCAATTGAAGTTAAACAAGAAGAATACAAGACTTTGGTACATTTCCACGAACGCCACCTTTATGAACGGTGAAATATTCTGAATCTGCATTCTCTTCAACCATGATCATCTAAGGAATGAGTTATCTTTACAATTGCCAGGACTCTCATAAAAAGGGTATAATTTTTTTAAGATTTACTAACTTACTTCATTTGCAAACACGCTAATTTCTTGAGAATTTTTGGCTACGTAGTCGTACATCACTTTTGCTTTGAGCTGAATTCCCGATGTGATCGCATCGTCCGTAGAGTCGATACTAAATGACTGACTCAGATTCACACTGTGAAGAGGCATCCTATCAAAATCACAAAGAATGTTTTATACTAAATTGGCATACAGCGTGCAGAGACAATATTTTCTGAAAAGTAAAACGGAAAGAATGAGGGCATTACTGTTCGAGTTCCTTATTCAATTCCAGCATGAGTTGGTGACATCTTGCATAGTAGGTCGTTTGTGCCTGAATAAGAGATTTGAGATTTTCAACGTGCCTATCACGGGCTGCCATGAGAATTTCCAGTTGCACTCGAACTATTTCCGCCTGCTGAGTAAAATCACTTTGCGCCTGGAGAACTTCCCTTTCCGCCTAACAAGTCCAAAATTTCATTAATTATTTTAAATTCGCATATATATGTTACAAGAAAGCTAAAGGAGTACAATGACTACTCATCCTTACCTGCTGAATCAAGACTCTGGGATCCGTACCATCTTTCTAAAGTTCCAACCCAAAAATAATTAGGGATTAGATACAGCTATTTTACGGATTGCGTAGTTAAAGTTTAGATTTACATTGATAAGTATAGTTTTCCCTAATTCGCATTGAAAAATACTTACGGGCGGAGGAGCAGTGCCGCTCATTGAACGGGCTTTCCGCAATCTATTTTTCGCAGCATCCAAATCCAATCTGTAGAAATGACAAATAAATAGTAGAACGGTAAATTGGCATTCCTGCTTTGGGGACCTTCATTACATGTATTCAGTATGTTGTACAAAAAAGCTGTTAAGAAAGACAGTTCAAACACCTTTTGTTTTCCAGTGTTTTTCTTTCACGGGCGGCATTTTTCACCTCATTTTCTAGGAATTTGTTGAGTGGGTCGACAAAAGATGCAGCAGCTACCTGGATGAACTCTCTCTCCGTTTGCCCCAATTTCAGTTCATTCGTGCCCACTTTAATAAGCATACTCCCTACAACAAATATAAACACATAAACAGATCCATTCCAAATACATACGTAAGAAATTAACATCATAAATGTACTGATCATCACCTAATAAAGTAGATATATACCTTCACGTATTTACTACCAATTGCAATTGCTGTAACTCTAATATTTGCAACTACATATACTAGCCTAATCTTCGCCTGTAAGTATACATATTGTCACGAGATTTACAATATCACTCAAGACAATTAAGTTACTATGTAAAATACTGCAAATGTATAGTCTTGCATTTGATACTTATTTACTAATCATCAAAAAAAAAAATATCAAAACACAGGACGAGTTTTTGCAATACTTTCTCTTTGCTTTCTCCCAAGAGAAAATAAAATAATTTGCTGGTGTATGTGTGGAGATAAAACTCATTTCACGGAAGAGAAAGTTGGGTGATCGAACTGACCATAAGCGATGCTGGGTCCGAACTCGTTGCCAGCCTCCAACATTCCTTGACCAAGAGTTTCCATGTTGCTCATTCGAGTAGGTCTTTTCTTCTCAATTTTCTCCATGAGAAAGTCTTCCATTCTGTAACCTGATAAGGAGACAAATTAGCCATTAGATATTTATAAGTTGTTCCACTTATGCTATTTTTAGCACAATAAAGTTACAGCATCAACTAAAATGGCCTCTCACACAAAATGCCTTCTTATATTGACTTTTAGAAACTCCTTTGGGGAACTTCAACTCCCATCACGAATGTGGAATAATTTATAACAATGCCATTATTGCGCTTTACTTAGAAATTCTTACAAAGTACGAAACGGTTGGTTGGTACTTTTAAGTTCTAAAATGTCAAAGGCCATTT
Organism: Tomocerus mixtus; assembly: GCA_034694165.1. Taxonomy (NCBI): domain Eukaryota; kingdom Metazoa; phylum Arthropoda; class Collembola; order Entomobryomorpha; family Tomoceridae; genus Tomocerus; species Tomocerus mixtus. The sequence continues at coordinate 48,412 of JAQFYC010000439.1, forward strand.
ACCGACAATGCAGCATTATAATATATTACACGTAAGTCTGTCCATTGTAAGGCATTTAAAATTCTATTGACGAATCACCTGCTACTTGAATAGTACCAATGAGTACGTAGTATTTACTACGTGCTACTAAACAATTGTAAACGCAATGCACAACGTATTGGTAAGGGGACAACGTTGGAGCGATTATCTTAAATATTATTGCTTGTACTCAAATGTCTTTGGTATATATTAGTACGTGCTACATCCACGGAACAGCCGCAATATCATGTTAAAAGGGAAAAACGTAAATTTCAAAAGAAAAGCTACGGCGTTCTTCACATTTAAAGGAGTTTAAGTATATATGTTACAAAATTAATTTATTCGAACTGGTATGGTATCCAAAACGTAGGCGTAACTTTCCTGGGGCTATTGTTACGGTACATGGTCATTATTTCCATTATCCAAAATATTTGCACACTGGAACCTACTAAAAGTTCTGCTGTATTTGCAAAGATATTTAAGTACATTGCATCAAGGGACAAACAATGTTAGTGTCTACTTTAACGATTACTTACACTCTTACACATATAGTGCACTATGGGTATGTATTTTGTAAGTATGTAAGCATGTACTATGTACTATCATGACCTATATAGAATATACTTCAGTGCTTATCTACCGGGTTTCCTGTAAGTAAACACCTAGCAATACATTTTCCATTTCTCTCTATAACTTCTTTAGAATTGTATTACACTTATGTTTAGTACATGCTTTCACAGGACTTTCACTTTGTCTTTCTATTATGGTACGGATACGAATATTTCAAGAGTACAAATAACAAATTAAGCAATACTAATAGAAATTCCTAAATTGCGATGTGGTAATTGTGACGATGATGCAACGCAAGTATTTAGTACAAAACGAATAATGTAATAAACAAAGGAAAGTCAGCAGGAATGTTCTCCTGCAGCCCTGTAAATGGTAAACAACATTAAGAGAAAGAGCATGCACATAAAAGAATAACAATTTTCTATCTGCCTTCGTTATCGTGACACACAATGAAAAGTGGGACTTTCTTTATCGTTGTCTCACGTCGATAGGATAGACTAAGACATTTCACAGTCTCTCACGGGAGACAAAGATGTTCCTGTCTCACACTTTAAGCAACCCAGTCACAAAATCCTCTTATTATTAGTCTTTCCCTAGCTTGTCTCCATTCTCTTCTTGTTCGCATAACTTAGTTTAAGCGATCTAAAAAAGATGCACAATACATAGCAGGCAACGTATTGAATAAAAATTCGTATATCTATTCGGTCTTAACTTTCTCCAGCTGGGAGGATACAGAGCAGCCTTACAATTGTAAATAGGATTATGGGATTACTACACAACGCCAAGAAAGAAGTTCTCCGCCCATTTAGAATTGAAACCACTATAGAAGATTAAAGACTTGGCTAAGGATTAAAACCAACTAACCCTTTAATGCAAGCAGGCACAACACGCTTAAATGGCAGTTATATATTATATTAGTAATCCTTTATCTTCTAAAACACCAATATCCAACCCTTGTATTAATAAAATTCAACGTACAATACGTATGTTAGAGAAGGTCGAAAAGGTTATCATGATGCAGTGACAAAATCAACAAAACATTTATTACAAAATGATCTTATTACGATAGAATCAAACGGTCGTAGCCGTGTGTACATACTTTCTGGTAAAATCTTCAAATGCAAATTCTCAAAAGATTTGCAATTTTTTGTCGTTATAAATGTTCAACGACCATCATCTGTGAGGTGCACGAATAAAGACACAAAGATGTAACCTATCTATCCCTCAGTTTTAGAATTTAGAATAAGAATAGATATTTACTACCATTTACCATGCATACATAGATATTTTATTTTCTTGGAGAAAGTAGGAGAAATCTAAAATATTACTTTTGCATTGCTTTCTAATTTTGGCATACAATATACTTATTAGCTACAGCAAGTATTTAGTTATCAAATTATCGCCTAATTAATGCTTGTAATAGACTACCCAGTGCCTATATAAGATCTTATCTAAAGCATCCCATTTCTATATACATATACTAAGCATACAATGTCGTAACATGAAGAAATACAGCTTGTTTGCTTTGAACAACTTTCTCTGATTTTCTCACATTGCACTAATAAATAAGTAAGCATGGAAAAGTTATGTAAGTACGTATATCAATATCACATAGAGGTAAATACCTGGATTCGGAGTGAGCACGGACTCCGTGTCTTTCAAAATTCGTTGTGTATAATTTCGCGCAGCATCCGCCGATTTGCACAGTCCGTCCAGCTGAGGATCAATTGACGTCTTCTCCCCGGAATATATAACTTCTTCAGTCATCTGGAAACAATTTAATTTGAGAAATTATTGAGATTGGCGATATAAACATCCTACTTATTAACTGTAGACTAAGATAAACTATTTCTATAGTATCATAATATGCATACTTAATATTTTACATATTCTTACCTGAACAGCTCTGCTGAGAAAAGCCCCAGCATCACCCACAAGTTTCTTTACGTTAAAATCCATTGTGGTATGTAATGAAATTAATTAAGTAGATTTCAATATTTTGTATTGTCAAAACGTCTTTGATTTCGTTTTTAGTAAAATTATTTAGTTATGTGCGATGAAGACACACGAGTGATTGTGATTAGATTAAGAATTTTCTTAAGGCAATACGCAAGTGTAGGTAAAATTAATTAACGTGAATTATTTCAACTTCGGTGTACTTAAATTGTACAGCCAAAGAAAGTTATGAATATTCTTTAGAGATGTAATATCCACGTGTTCTGTTACTCTTTGGTGAAAGTTTAGAAAGAAAGTCCAATCTAAAATAAAACAATAAAGCTTTTGTCAAAAACTACAATACGAATTATTTAACGCTTAGATTTTGAAAACTAGTAAATATTTAATAGGGAAATAAATATAATGCGGGTAATATAAATTATGACCTACTCACGTTTCGAAAAGGCTCAGTTGATCTTTGCTGCGTGGGCGAATAAAATATTATTAATCAACACAACTGGCTCCATGTCTTTCTTGTCTTCTCTTTAGCAGGTAGCACACGTACACGGAGCGTATGTATGTACTCTTAACTACACACTAACTAATAGAAAGCGAAGAGAGGAAGTGAAAGCACAATACTCAAAGGATTTCTCGTCCACGGCTATTTAATAGATCTAAATAAATAGAGATGGATTTTCCTGGCAGTTTTCCCTTATTGCTTCCCTTTCCCTTCTCTTGGCTCAGTAACGGCTACACTCTCCAGATACATAAATATATAGGCTAAAGTTCCACTGACTGAAATCAATTCACATACTACAGCTACGTACATACGTATACGTAAATATACGTACACAACGCAAAACGTATACTTACTTAGATGTTATGTAACTGTGTACTTATTCGTTTACCTAAAGGCTATGGAGAAAGATAGTGTAGAAAGTATGGTGTTAGTGAAAAAGGGTGATGTGATGTGGCGTGGGTGTGGTATAAGCAAATTCGTTCCCTTCCCTCGCATTCTCCTTCACACTTTTCACAAAACTTTGCTGACTTCCCTCCTGGCTTCCGTCCCATAACATGATTCCTTGCTTTGACTTCCTTTCCACTGGATTCTCGTTATAACTCAACTGCAACTCACTGTGTACTGTTGTGTAGTACACAGTGACGCATACAGAATGGAGCTGTTTGTATGTGTACATTGTGGCTGGAGTCAAATATAGATTGGCAGGCAGTCTTCTGAACTGAAAATATTTACAGGGCTTGCCACATTTATGTTACATAACTACACGTATACTGTATAACAATACTTTCACTTTATCAATACAGCAAATACTTTCATATTGTAATTTCATTGCAAAAATAGTTTTTGCTTAGTCACATAATATAGGATTACCATAAAAAGTGGTAGTGGGTACTTTGGTAGATTTATAGATTTGTCAATGGAAAAATAATATGAATAAGTTAAATCTGATATTATGTTGCGTGACCCTATATAATTTGCCTTGGATGCAGCTTTCTTCTTTCCCTCACTTTCTCCGATCAATATGTATGTACAATTGCCCATGTAAATAACTACCTAGCTGAAAATACTTGTTTTGTAAACATTTTTCTACTATACTGTTTCACCCTTAATTGCATAACGTTACGTATTTTGTATTATAAAATTAATGTATGCAAATTACTTCAAGGACCATAATGCAAAGCTTCATATGCTATTAACGTCCTAATTTTTACTGAGCACTGTTAATACGTACCTAGATAAATATTTAGAAACACAATTGACAGTAATGTTTGCTGTGTTAATGACGCCAAATATTCAAAAGTAAATACCAGTCAAATGCAATGCTATTTATTACTAATTCCTTCTGAGACTTCAAGTTTTCAACTTCCTAATGCTAACTTATTTACATTTACATCCATGGTAGTAATTGTAGTATTTATATACCGGTATTAGTAATTTAGTATAATAATAATGAAGGAAAGAAAGTTTTTCAATGTCTTTAAATTTACTTTAATTAAGTTAAAGCATTACACATTTTAACTAGTATACAATACTCAATTCACAATCTATCAGTAAATAAAGTAATTTCGTGAAATGAATGGAAATATTGAATTCATAATGAGCAACTATTAGCTTCTATGGGCGAAGTGATGGCATGGTATACCAAAACAAGTACACATTTCACATCCTATAAAAATGATTATCTAAAGCATGTACAATAAATGAACGGTAAAAGAACTTGCACACATAATTATACACAGATGTACACAAATAATTAGAAATCTTAACAGCTCTACATCTCAAAAGCTGCAATAGAAATTATACATTATTATTCATAATTTTTAAGGTGTAAACGAAGAGAAACAAAACGTTTGGAATAAACGGAAACAATACAAAAATCAATATTCTATCGATATTATTAATCCTAATGATTGAATTGCTATTATAAATGACCTAAGTATAACGTTAGCATAATTGTACCATGTACCAAGCAATTGGTATTATGTACATACAATTATATTATGTATAGGTAACTAAAATTAATATTGTGCCGCATTCTAAAAGGGTATGAAGAGATACAATCTAGTAATTTGCGACTACAACTAATTGTAACGAGTTACATAGTAATTTGTGTTTAAATTGTTTGGGTGTCAATAAAATCTCCGTATATTTAGGCGTTTGATATAAATTGGCTTCAAGGTTTAATTACCTTACCGCTACAATGGGAAAGGTTCTAAACAAGATTAATGGACGGAAACAAAAGTAGAAATTATAAGTTACATACAGTGTTTATAATACAACTATGTATTTATATACCTGCATATTCATAATTAAATTACACACGATCAGGATACAAAGACTATTTACTATTTAACTGTAATGTAATTGTTTCCAATATTATGGAAGATATTTTGTCTTTGTGTTTACGTACTTACTTAGGAATAACCAAAGATTCATATTGCATATAACTCTAAATTCCATGTTGGTTTGAGAAAATCGGATTAAGTAGTTCTTCCAGCTGCAACCTTGCAATATCGGTGAAATGCAATCCGTCAAAAAGTAATGAATACTGATATTGTAATTGTTACACAAATGAGTCATTATATAATATTGGACTGGGCTATTGCGATTTGCGTGGGTGGCTATATGATATATATGTATATTTATAATAGTATAATATGTATGTATAAACAAATATAATAACTGTACTTAGATTATCTGGGAAGGAGCGAACAATAAAATTCTATGATTAGCTATCGAGGTAAAATGTCCATTAATTACGATCTAATGTTAATTACTATTTCTCTATGCTAGAATTTTGTTTAGGTGTCTACATAATTTATCAGTTTATAGCGTTAATTAACATGTGACACGTTTACATGCATTAGTGTAACGTAAACTGTATTGCAAAGCTGTAAGTTAAACCAGTTTGAAAGAAAAGCTATACAAAATATTCATAAAATGCTTTATATAAACATACCTAACTGAAAAAGGGCCGATTGTGAGATGCGCCAATTCAAGATCATTGTATCTTTGTTATCAATTCACAATAGCTTTAAAATTAACAAACTAAGGAGCACGAGCAGTGGACCGCTCCGATATTTAATAATCATTTAGCTACCAGTTCGCCACTACAACACTACTATACAGTTTTGCTGTCTGTATTTGAAATAATTCAATGTACGAGACTATGCAAACATTGAGTAACAAATTAATAATGTAATTAATGATTAAGTATAATTTTTCTAAATATAGTATATTAGTTGATCCAGATTCCTTACTTAAGGTGTTGACACTGAAGCATACCTCGAAAAAATTGGACCACGCAAAGTCGCAAGGTAACTTAATACATAGATCTCAAAAATGCCTAGCCTGGACTTTCCTGAGTACAATAATAAAGATAAGACAAATCGCATTATTGTATATCGCACTTATGACACTAACTTTACAAATATTACTTTTGTTTTAGGATGTTGTAGTCAACAAGACAGAATAACACAATAACATGTCATAAACCACGGATTAAAATGATAAAAAATTGTTAATGAGTATCAAACGTAAACATCGAAGGCGTCTTTCCTTTGAGTGAAACATGAGAAATAAATACCTTTAATTAAGGTCATTTTGTAAAGCGAAGAACAAATTCAATGAATGAAAGACAAATGACCACTAAATTACGAATAGATAGTCTAATAAGGATCATGTATACAAACAGAAGAACTTAAGTCTAACTTAGCGATCGGAAATGTAACTTTTAGTAAAAGTGCAGTTGCATGTATGTCATTTCATCAGCAAGAACAAAGGGTCAATAGAAAGCGTCAACTCAGTTAGGTACAATTTTAATAGGTAATTCTATAATTTTATTACATTTTTGAGGAAAGGTTTATTACAAGCCAAGCCAACACTAATACCAATACCAATATATTACCATTTAGTAACAGGTACGTACGGGTAATATTACAATATATGACACTTTTGCTGATTTGATTGAAATTCATACAGACATAGCTTTCTGCAGCATACATAATTATTTACGGATGTAAATTAATATAATTGCTGACAGGACAGGTTGCAAGAAAGATTGAAAGAAAGATTTTCTACAATATATCTATTTTACATTTATACATCGTTAACTATACTTACATATTTTGCGCGGGGACCGAAATAAAAATTTGGTAAAATGTATTTCGTCCTAAATAAGAATGGCATTTCTAATTGTAATACTTTTGAAATTGGGAACTTTAAACGTTTTGGATTTATCTGGGCCTGGGGCCTGGGACCTGGGAAGTACCCTAAGAGAGGACAATTTATGAGGGATCGTATAATAATAGTATGCTACCATAATAATATCACTAGACTTAACTACTAACTAGATTTTTGCAAATTACAACACACAGATGATATAATATGTTACGGGTACAGTCAAGTCAAACGTGTCTTAGTAGACACCCCTGCCCTGTTAGTAGATCACCTCTATTAGTTAGTAGACACTGCTCAGGCATTTGGTGTATGTATACTATAGATAGGTTCGACACGACTGCACAACGAAATTAGGAAATTAGATAGATTTGACACAAATACGAAAGAATGCGATTGACTTAACTTTAGAACGATATCATTATTAGCGAAAAGTAAACTAATTTATTTTATCTTACATACTAAACTATTAAACTTTAACATTTATATTGTTCTAAAGCGTGGGAGTCTACAATTTATAACTTATTTTAAAGGATTATCCGTTTTGAGATTAACACTAAATAGATTTTCGGTCGTCGTACGTTGACGTAGATTTGCGAACCTTTCTAGTGTCAAGGGCTATTTTGTTTCAGCGTCGTTTTAGCCCTTCTGCATTGAAGCATGTTGAGGTCATTTGAACGTAAGTGTCGTATGTAACTCAGAAAATTTTGCGAGTGAATCACAGTAAGAGGAAATGGCATTTGTATTGATGTTTGTTTTGTTTTTTGAACATTCACAAATCCACGAAAGATGTTTTTATATACACTCGACAACAAATTCACTCCGCTTCGTCAATGGCGACAACTCTGAGAAAACCTCCTTGGCCAGCCCCACCACCACGGCCAGGAACATTGTTAAAATTCTCCGCACTTTCATCATCGGAAGAAATACTTCCCTGTTCGGTATCGTTCTCCTCCTGTTGGCGTGGAGGCGAAGCGGTGTGAAGAGGTGATGGAACACGATTTAACTGTTGATACAGACCACCGCGTCCCCTGACAACACCTCGCAAGTTAGTTCGACACACTCGGCAAAAATTGTCTCCAGCTGAAATGGAATAGCGCAGAGTACAATTAATTAACATAATCTAACATCAACTAAAATTAAAACTATTATTCATATACTCTGCATTGTCTGCA
>JAQFYC010000440.1:0-56800 GCA_034694165.1 Tomocerus mixtus
ATGACCAGGCAGACCAGCGTAATCGTGAGCACACGAAACATGATGAGGGAATCTCAATGGAATTCATTTTGCATATACCCGTACCCATAACTCTACAAGAATCTATCCACTATGTAGTATATGTATTATAAATACAACATACTATTTACGATTACATCTGTACTACATATACTCGAAACACAACTAGAAAGCAATAGTAAACTGTAGTAAATAAATCCAACAAAAACACGTGCTTTAAAACATAAATGCAGTGTAATGTGAACGCATCTCTTAAGATTTACTAATTGACGTTCCTGTTTTATCAGTATGTCGTTTGTATTTGCTTTCTATACAATACAGCCCGATTTAGTTAATGATTTGCAAAAAAATATTAAAATATTACTTGCCGATTATTACGAAAAATAGTAAAAAGATGCCAATATTAGCGCAAATATTTTTTTGCAATTTAGAAAACTAACTGTTTTTATCTCTGTACCTGGTCAGTTTGAATTAAGTTTTGTGGACCACGTAGTTGCTGACATTACTAGGTATAAGATCTACAGATCGTGCATACAAGTGAGATGAGAGTATGACTAGGCAAGTAGATAGAATGTGAGAGGAGGGAAAAAGGAAGGAAAGGGAACTCAACTATTTCAGTCAGTCGATGCAAGTGTAGAGTGTGAGAAAAAAGTGAAACGTGCCAACTCACGTGCAATTGCTCTCCATCCCACAAACCCATTATACTTCTGTAGATTGGCCACTGAGGTTTTTTACACTTCTCCCTATCCTGTCACTTTCTCTCACCTTCTTCCTCTGCCATACATACCACACCAGCACCATGCAGTACCAGCTTTGAATTTAATCGCTGGGTGCCCTGCCTGCCTTACAACTAAAGTCAGTCATGTCATGCTTCATGCTTTCTTATAGGTACAATTATATAAAACCGTATATAATAAAGTAGGCACCTACTTTAGGTAGCTGTAGCTACATAAATACTTTACCATAAGCACTTTCAGCAGAAGAATAAAGAAAGAAAGGAGAAGGTTGTAGGTAAAGGTTACGTATCGCAAGGAAAACGTAAATGTATAGTAAATATATATAGAGACACATACATACTTGTTAGCAAGCACCAGAACCAGACCAGAGCACTAAAGCTAGTTTTTCTAAGTGGGAGCGATAGAAGAAACTCTCGAATCTTGTCGACAGCTTCAATAACAGGGAAGGAGAGAAAAGTCGGCAAGTTTTCCATTCATTCACAAATTTTTCCACGTCCATACACTCGCGGCTTAAGGTTAGACGTTAGACACACAAACGCTCCACTAAAGAATGGAAAACCAAGAACAGGTTGTGGGTGGCAACTGGCAACAGTAAGGCAACTCAGTTCCTATACCAAAACCTTATAACTACGTAATATCTATGTATAACTTACGCAATACCAATGCTAACAGGTAGGCTAATAAGCTATCCAACCTAAAATTTCCTCAATTCCACTTATGCACATATAAAACTCGAGAAAATGGCAAACTATGCATCTACCTACTACATATCTACTTGGTAAACTACACGTAGCCACACAAATATCACATTACTACATCAGTTTGCATACTGCAAAATGTGCATAGACTAGACACTTATGACATTCGAGAAAGGGTATATCATATAGAGTGTAAGTAAGCTTTCCTTTGAGTGAAGTATTTATCTCAATTGCTTCTACTACATTGTACTAAATATATAGAGCACCCAGTTTCCAGTTCACGTGCTATAATATTTTCTTCACACTCAATTCAACAGTCACATTTTATTGACATAATAGGCTAGACATCAGTAGCACATGTAACACTATCCAATGGAAACGCTTAATAAAATAACACTATAAACTTAGCGCTTACTAACATTTATTTTTTCTACACGTTTTATGTAAGTATGTGGGTAGTGTTAGTAGTGTATGTATGGAGATATGCAGAACTGTCTATGGGTGATAAGATGCAATATAACTTTCGAACAGTAATAATAGCCACCTCTTCTAAGCTCCGAAAGCCAGATGTCTTAAGCACTTATTCCGTGCTTAAAATACGACTAGCTTTCCTTAACGCCAATATTTCCTTTACCATTCACACTGCAGTTACACTTATAACCTCAATAGATATAAATGTCTACATATCCGTATAGTATTTCATTTATGTAAGTACTTATAACTTCTTGTAGTATTTATTTACATAGCACACCTTGTAGTACATACATAGTAAATATGCTTGTGCAACTGTAAGAATAAGAAGGAAAAGTGTTTTGTGCTGCTAACTTTTTTGGTGTACTGTATGTGCCAATGCCATGCCAAATGCAAACTAAGAAACCAAACCGAACATTTTAGTACGCATATAAAGTTATATTTTATATACTGTACTTTTTCTTATACCTATGTGTTAAGTAGTTGCATAAACACGCTGATATACAATCCTACAGTTTGAAGTTGAACTTATCCATCACTACGTACAAACAACCAAGTAAACGAGGAAATAAATAAAAGTGCCGAACTTGTAGCTATACTTGTATAAGTAGTAAATACACTAGTCGTGCATATATCGCTACACGTTGTGTACATACGATACACACTAAATTACTACACTCACTCCCCACTTATTTCTATTGCCAGTCAGTAAGTTAAGTCGTTTGCTCCTATATAGATATAGATACCTAGTATATGTATTGTGTAGTTTTTGGCTTTATGTAGCTTTCTCTACTATACTGTTAGTTTTGCTTTGCTTTTGCTGTATGTGTCTTTGCTGCCTTCTCTCTTTCAATGTATTATGTTCATATGAGTATTTTTCGCAAGTCTGCATGCCTGCGTTGAATTGGAAGAGTGCTGCATTGCGGAGTGCCTATAGAGATCTACTAAAAACCAAACGTTAACTTACTATCTGCTATTTAGGTAGGATATGTTTGTATTTTGCAATTATATAGGCTCAATCTACTCGCTCAGCACTCGATAGTTTACTTTCCTTTCCACACTCACACTAGATATTGCATAATACTTATGTACCTACCTGCTGATACATACTCCTACATGTTTAAACATTCAACTACTACATATACATAGTATGTATTACAGTAGTATGTGCAATTCTTGTGAATTATAGATTGAGCGGCTTGGCTTATTGCTCTGTTTAGTTCAGGTTCGAGTGGCAATGGAAATATTGTGGCAAAGCCATGCATTACTTGTGTACTACACATGTATCCTCTTGTGTAGGCATCGTATATCCTATTTGTAGACAAACAAACAGAGAGCAGAAGAAAAACTGCGGAACGGATGTATGAAATCCAAGTTAAGTGTGCAATGCCTATAACCTGAACGAATTACTTTACTCGCCTTACTTCTAAATATCTTGTGGCTGCATTGCCCCTTATAGCTACATACTTTCTTCACTATGTTGTACTACTGTACTTTACCTAATTCTACTTATCTTTACTTTCATCTCAATTGAATAGTAAACCTAACAGCTTGTCTATTGTGTACCTACTATTTGTTGCTTGATTGACTACTAGATAAACACAACTTACGCTTCGGTTACATATATTAGTTTACTATTAAAACTCTTGTGATGATTGCGTGTCTTTTATGCTCATCGTTTTTTACTAACGCCACTATGCGATGTACATTTGTATACATATATATCTTTTTCTACCTTAAATTACTTAATGGTTTAAATACCAGACAATATTAGGATAGGTTTAAATGTCTAAGTAAACCAAACCTGGTAATTTTTTGAAGAGACACCAATAATATAATTAATAGCAGCTAATAGGTGTATGTTGTGTAAGAAAGGACAGATCATTGGCATGTCTTTCATTTGTATTTGTTTCCTTCACGAGTAAATTACAGATAGTGGTGGAAATCGTAGTTAGCTAATTAGTTTTGCATGCGTAATTAATGAGACGGAAGAGAAGTTAGATTGGAAGAAATGATATGAAATAGATGAGGAGAAATATAAAGTCGATGAAGAGAATGAGAATGATGCATTGCGATGAACTCTTACATAATAATAGCTAAAGTTAGCTATAAAGTTAATGCATAAGTACCTACTAATATACATTAGACATTATTTGAGAAAATATATTGAGTTCTTCCTGCTTGTACTTACTTATTGTTCCTAAGTATAAGGTATCCAATCTACAAAGTAAGACGGCCTGGAGAAAGTGGGGTTCGGTGTCCTTTCCGTGCTTTTGTCGTATCTTTGTACTTAGCTAAAGACTGTAGGAGTAGGTGTACCTATCTAAATATAAGTAAGTGTACATAATACATGATGAAGTAAAGAGGAGGGAAAGTAAAATATATATATACAAACAAATAGACAGATAGTGTCAGATAGAAGAAGAAGAAATATAAGTAAATATATATGAATGAATGGATATATTGGCTAGGTATAGGGACATACGTACTTACCTAAGAAGGAGCTACCATGTACTATGTAAGTATAAGAAGGATATCAGTTGAGTTTAAGAGAGTGGGAAGACGGGAGACAGGAAGAATAGGAAGACAGGGCTAATTTGGAATATCGCATAAACCATCATTTCTAATTTGCATATTGGTGATCGACTGAAACCCTTTGGGTGGTTTTCGGGTCGATCGATCGACGTTGGTTGGTGGGTGGCTTAGAGAACTCAAATGACAAAAGACAGAGAAATCTAATGGAAAGACAGACCAAGGCAGCAGGCAGGCAAAGCAGGGGCTCGACAAGGAGTCGTATGATGGGGAGTTTCACTGGCAATCCAACATTTGCATATTGTTAGTCAATAGACCGTAATGCCTTTTGCGTTTTGGCACAATCCGGTCGAGCTGAGGAATCATCTTGTCTCCTTCATGCGTCCCTAATCTATCTTATGTGGGGCGCCGGAATCAGTCGATCTATTCGGATTTCACCGTTTCATCTTCATCCTATCCCGTTTCCTATGATACACACATAAATAACTATAGATTCAAACTCCTCCGCATTTCTTACATTTACAAATGCCATATTACACTTACTTACCTATGTATCGTTATCGTACTTCTTCGCTACAGTATGCATTTTAATAACATGTCACCCATATATGTAGTATGTAATAGGTTGCACAAATACCTTTTATTTACGTATACAGATTATTATGTACTTATATATTTAAATAATGGATGGGGGAAAACTCCTATTTACTATGTGGTGTAGGAAAGTGCAAGGCAATAGTATTTATTTGATTTAAATGCTATGCAATCAAGTAGATCAACCTAATCTCTATTGTATCTGTGCAGACATACGAAAGAGATAAGGTCATTTATACACTCCAAAATTTGTAGCTGAAATTCTATTAATATAGACTTGCTACATAAGTAGTAGGCAGTAGGTACATTATTATTGCATTTGCACTGACTTGAATTTCCTATTTTCTCTTAGTCTATCTTGCTGTGTTATTTTTCATAGGTAGCCTTCCGCCTCCCGTCACGTCACATAGAAAAAGTTTAGCTAAAACAAGTTACTTCTCATCTCTTCTTTGCGTATTTTTGCGTACACACATTTCCTATATACAAATAGTGCACATTGCCTATACTAAAGCTAACTATTTTTTACCCCAAACAGTTTGTGGATATAAATTGGCCTACAGATTTTATGTAGTCATTTGCCAATAATGTATTGACTTCGAGCCTATTTATTTGCTCTATGTAGGTATTTGCCTATATGCTGTGTGTATTGACATACAAATGTGTACAATTAGATACCGACTGTACCAGAAAATCATTGGGTCTACTTAAGTTGGCATTACATAAGTGCATCCATACAGATATTTATAGATATATTCAATATGCCTAGATTTATCCGGTTAGATCTCGTATTTTGAATGCGTAAGTACATTTACAATGCAAATACCGAAGGGAAAATATCTGTGAAAATATTATGCAGAGCTATAAGGTAATATTATAGAGGATTATTATAGACAGCTAAGTTATTATTGTATCCCTACGCATAGCCATAAGTTTAAAGAAGAGCCATCACCGTCGTCAGTAAAGAAAGTTTACCACAGAGCAATTTAAAGGAAGAGAGAGACCGACAAGTGAAATGCAAAGAGGGCAAAACATCAACTCCTTCTATAACATATTATGGCATCAGTAGTGTAAGACAAGCCAGCAATAGGTAAAGATAAAGTTAGTAAGTAAAGTAGTACCTGCTTGCTGCCTTCCTGCTTTCTGTGTAGATAAACTTGATCTGTATTTTTCTTTGTAGCGTAGGTACAGTTTCTATAGGTAAATAGTAAGGAATAGTATAGACAATATTATACATACTATTACAGTAGTGTTATTGTAATATATATATAAATATATATATAGGGACAGAGTGAAGGATACATGTGAGCCAAACGAAACGAAGCGTTATGTATAAGTATGCAAACAGTGAATAACTTGCATGAAATATGACTCTTCTTCTTTCATTCCAAAATCTTTACCGATCCGTACATACAGAGTTTTCTTAACTGTTATCCTTTTCTTCCGCTCTCTCTTCTCTCTCTCAAAAGTATTATTATGATCCCTTTGTCATAATCCTGTGGGATAGTCTCCGAATACCTAGTCTCCCCACTACACTACACCATTCCTGTAGTCATGCTAATATTGCTATCCAGATAATTCATCTACCGAATTTTGTATTCAAATATTGTACTGATACTCAGTACCCCATTCCTCTTCGGGTCTCACCGGATAAAGATGCAGCTTTTGACTAGTTCATCTATCTATCTGCTTTTACGTTATGTTATGTTCTGTTATGTCTCTCTTTCCTATCTCTATTTCCTTTGTACTACAGATATATCTTTATATCCACCAAGTATTTGGACACTACTACTATGTATAATAAATGTACATTGTACATGGTAGTAGTATCGCTTAACATAAGTAATACAATACAATACTACAATGCACACTCTATACATCTATCTACTAAGTAAATATATATTTAGGCTTAGCTTTTACTATTTATACTTATTGTAAGTACGAATGTGAATTGTGGATGCATAAATATAGTGCACATGTCAAAATGTATATTGTAGATATCTACTTACTATGTGGGAATAGGATATACACAGACAAGAGAACAATGTTATAATACTAATTTATCGCTAGATGAATACTTGAAACTATTTCCATTCCACGTACGGAAATACATAGTATTACTGAAGATACTACACGATTCAACGATTCCCTGTCAATTTCACGGACAAAGCCAGCGTATTTTCTAACATAACCAAACTTAGCACTAACTGGAGTAAAGCAGTGCACCGTGCATAGACTACACGCTCCACTAGAACAGAAACCCATCACTAACCAAAACGCATTGCTACTTTATGTTATGTAATACTCACTCACTTAAACTGTAGCGCATCCGAGTACGTAAATATTTGGAGATGCCTGCTATATACAAATACTACACAAAAATAAATTCCTACATAATAATACTTTCTATAGCATACAGTAAGAGAACTATTTCCTATGCATATAATGGATAGCGTGTTCCTCTTCCTTCATTCTAAATGCCGGTATACCTACTATGTTTTGTTTACATGTAGTATGTGTTGTGTAGGCAATGCAATTGCAATTGTCATGCAATGGATTCTCATTGAATGAGACTCCCTTCCCAAATAACCAAACGCTTGTCCTTTATTGATACCTCGTGTGTTGTATTTGTAGTAACTAGAACTACACATCTTTAGCTAAATCCTATTGCTTCCTCCTTTGCCCGATCGCTTCATTTTAATCCCATTCCACCTCACTATTTCCCCTGTCTCCGTCTTCATTAGACTCCTCTCTGCCGTTTGCAGTCAAATAGAGAGCACTAAACACACACCGCAAACATCAACTATGTTATCTGCTCTTTTCCTATCCTCTACAGATAGTAATTCAATGTATTTAGCAATGGTGATAAAAGTCCTGTATTTATGTTCACTAAAACTGATATACTTTACATATAGTAGTAGTAGAGCAGAGCAGAATAAACCTCCTTGAACACCATACAATACCTAAAGAGGAGCTTGCTTAATGCAAAGTCTTAATAGCTATAGTCTACAGTCTACTTTATAGTTTATAAAAAGTGCTTACTATTTCCCAGTATGGCATGGCAGTGAAAAGAACAGAAGTATTTGCTCCGCGTAATAGAGAAATGAAAAGCGGGAGTGACATTGGCATTAAAATGCCCCCATCTTCATTCTGCATTATGTATGTATGTAGTATGTAGAAACCCATAGTATAATATATAGTACATATATCAGAGTAGTAAAAGTATCCAGCTATACAAAAAATAATGTGTCTTCAACATACAGTAGGTGTGTATACCTATTCTCTACTCATACACGGTCGGACGGCTTTCCCTTAAAAATACATTCGCATCCGTTTATTGTTTTTGGGTTTATAGATTCCGCCCATTGCTCAGTTATCCTCCCCTATTAATGGATGACATAATGTCTCAGCCTATGATTATATTACCTTCAGCTCCCTGACAAATACAATTAGTATTTTCATTGTGGAAAACAGAATTGGTGACACTTACGATTACACGCACTCAGATCATGTATGTATCTAGTACTTACTTCCTATCCTATCCTTGATAGTCATAAAAAATTTATGAGATTCCAAAGGGCCCTCCCAATTTCTATGCCCCCTTTATATACTGTCAATGCTGTTTAATGCATGCAAATTGTTTTCCAGTTAATATGTATTATGGTGATAAATGAAGTACTATGTACTTATATAAGTAAGTAAACAGTGACTAACTTGCATGAAATATGACTCTTCTTCTTTCATTCCAAAATCTTTACCGATCCGTAATCCGTACATACATAATTTTCTTAACTGTTATCCATTTCTTCTCTTATTCTCTCTCTCAAAAGTATTATTATGACCCCTTTATCATAATCCGTAACGTATGAATATTCTATGTGTAATAAATCGTATCACTAGGTATTTACCTAATCGTATTTTGTACACAACATTTTTTACAGCACAGGACAGGCAACAATTACAGAAATAACGCAAGAGTTTTCAATTACAACTGTACAGAAAACTCTGCCACTATGTAGTACTGATGCCTTTAAAGTTTGAAAGAATGAACTATTAATTATTTACTAGCTTTACACACTATACACACACAGAACGCGCATCTGTTAATAAACAGTAGGGACAGAAGGCATGGAGAAATTCAATGTCATTTGGCCGCTAGACTGAAAATGTGTATTAGTATAAATATCCATGAAGGGAAAGAAAGCGTGAATAGTTAAGTGGAACGATCAGAGCAGTTTTTTCTCCTTTTTAAAATTGCAATGAAGTGAAATTGAGAGAAAGAAGGCGACGTCGTTTGTGAATATATACATAGCTGAACAGTATTTGTAAAAAAAGGTTCTTTATACATACATATTATGTATACTGTAGCTAATATAATATTAGAGTCTTACTATGTACGAGTGCTTATATTATGCACCATGCACTATTAGTATAAGCATAAAAGAAAGTTGTCTCTGAATGTTTGGAATGGGATTTGGTTGTATGTAGACACATCAGAAGAACGGGACACAAATACAGATATTTCGTACGTAGGATAGAATAAGTAGAATCCGTAAATAGTAGTTGTACTACAAAGTAGGATTATGTAAAAGCAAAGATAAATGTGTATAGAGAGTGTGATAGACTCAAGAGAGAAGTTACACTTGGAAAACTACAGAGTACAACTACAACTATGTACCTAAACCTATTTACTAAGAAAAGGAATCTCTATCTATCTTTTTAAGAAATATTTTTAGCTAGAATACGCGGAAATCAGAAATTCACCCACTGATCGTGAATCGTGAGCTGAACTGAACTGAACTGAATTAATGTATACATACACATACCGATATCTAAGTAGTAAGTGTATGCAAATTCAAATAATATGTTCATCTTAGATATAAAATAGTATGATAAAGCTTTTCTGCATAGTGTAGGTATGTAAGTATAAGAATGAAGTCAAGTCAAGTCAAGACAAGACAGAAACTGAAGAGTACATAATATGAACGACATTAGAAACATTGAAAGACAAGGGAGAAAGGACGACAGTCTGCTCTTTAGGTCTCTGTTCTCCTTTAATGAGGTGATTTATCGGCATCAAAAGACTAGAGAGAAAGAGAGAGATGCTTATGGGTTCCATCGGAGGATGACGGGAGGGAGATCACATAAAAGAGGGAACTTGAATATGAGTGAGAAACGACGGGGTTGTATGTATTTACTAAAATCAAGGAGGCTTGGAATGCAATGGGATATTATACTCGGATGGTAGCAATAGTAATGTAAGGAAGCGAGCCAAGCCAAGAGACAGTCAGATCCATTACTACATTTGCATCTTTCTCGCTCCGCATCTCTCCAGTCATATTAGCCATTGATTCTCTATGCACAACATTTTCTGTTCTGTATCACTCTTTCGCTTCCTTGTCTCTCTCACTCTTCTACTTTACTCCTAAATTATTGACAATATTTCTCTCTGACTCATGCTTTTACATATATCATAACACTTTCGGATGTGCACCACACTCAAAAACAAAGAGAATCCATTCTACTATCATGTACTCTTACTTAGTGCAACCAACTTACTACATTTCTACTTCTCACTCTTACTACTCTATCCATCTACTTATTTATGTACTTCTGCAGCAGCAGTTCCTCTCCTACTCTAGTACTTACTCAATCTACATACTTTCATAATATTATTCTCATATTGCCTAATATCAGTACAGTAGGTAGGTATTCTCATATTTATATCATATTCCTTTCCCTTCTTCCCAAATACACTTCTCAATTACAATCCATCTCTCTATTATCTATCCTCCTACATATACAGATACACTTGTGTACAATAAGTGAACAGCTTTTCTCTTTCAAACTCCAGCTCTAACTATCTACTTCACTTCAACTATTTAAGTATTCCTATTAGTAAATATGCATAAGAATACGTAAAACTACCTACTGTCTGTCACTTAAACTGGCAACAAAGATCTAGCTACTTACAATATTTTTCTCCATCCATCCCATCTTTACTTTCTCGTTCAATTATCTCCTTTCTTTAAAATACTTTTTGCCTTTTGCCTTATGCAAAGCAACAACAACCCCATACACAAATTCATAAATAAAAAATATCATAGTCAAAGCCAAACAATATTGCTCCTTCTTAAAGCACATAGAGAGGACAAGACAGGGATCTATAATATTTACTGTGTGTGTACTGTATTTGTTGCTTTCCTTTTGTGTTTGTGCATTTATGTCTGAGTCTTTATGTTATGTATGTATGCTGAATATTAAGATAGTCACTTTATGTATTTACTGATGAAATTATACACCACGCTATGCAATGACTACCCACTCGAGTCTTCTACTTCCACACTAACTACTTCTCTTCTCTCTATGTATTCATCTTCACTTTTGTCTTGTTTCTTATTCTTCTTTCTAACTCTTATTGCCAACTCTGACTACAGAGATGAAACCATGACAGACAAAACAGGACAGAGACTATTGGCTTGCTTTCACTGAATCAAGATTTCTCAGCTTGCATTGCTTGCATAAAGACTTTGGGTACTCTAATTTACCTAAAGTTTAAGTTGAATCATCTCAGACTAGACTCTTGCAAACAAGTACACATTGCAAAGTGAACAGCTAGCATTTGACGGCTATATATAGCAAAAGTAACAAAGTAGAATCACAAGTTCACGTTTAGTGCATTCACCTTTTCGCAACATATGAACCTACACTTTAAGTATATAATATCATATAAATAATATATTATTTAGATTTTATGTATTATCTTGAGACCACTATTTGTAAAATAAACTCAGCTTCTTTGCCAATATCATGTCGATAAATTATATTGCACCACGCGTCCTAAAAAACTAATAAATGGCTCATTTCACATTGCATAAAACCCTTCTATGGACTTAGCCAGCTCATAAAAATATATTCTATAGGTACTTAAATCTTGTAAATTATATTTTGCATCCAAATTAATTATATAGTTTAATGAGTAAAAGTGTATTTATCTCTGCAGTTCATTTAGATAATTTATCTGTCACGTTTTAGTGGATATAGGTATGTTATGCTATTTAGAATTAGTGGTTATTGTCAATCCTGACTATTTATTTCACATATTATTCGTTTTATTTAACGTTTAATCTGATGAGAAAGTTGTAGATCTCTGAAGTTTTCTCCGACTTTCACTCAATCATGTATATCGGTTGCTTATAGATAATTTCCGATGACTTTGTCATTAGAGAGTGAAGATGGCTCTGTCTACATTTCAATTTTCCTCTCTGTTGATATCGGAAAGCTTTTTCTCGCTTCTCACCTTCCCCTTCCCTTTTCTGGTGTACAAAGGATGAGTGTGTGCTTGAACGCAATGCAACTCGTTCCCAATGCAACTGGAATCCAAACTCTAACCATGAAGTGAGTGAGATAAACTCAATTGAACTGAACGGCTGTCTGATTCAATTTATATTCATGTTCCTGGAACTCCGCTTTCCCTTTCACAATAAAAACTGTCTCAATTGAATTGTAATGTTGGGAAAGGCACTAGAGAAGTATCCTGCCTTCTTTACTAGTTGACTAGTGAGCGCTATTAAAATATTATAATAGCTACCTACGTGGATTTCTACGAGTTCTTAACAATTCTCCCTCAGTTTGTCTTTCCTCTGTTGCTTTATCAGTTAACAAGGAATTACTGTTGAAACAAGTATAAAATATTATTACCTATGTCTAGAAATTACTAGTAATAATTCAGAGCTATCTTGGTAATAATGGCTTTCTTATCTCAAGAAATTCGTGGCCAAGTTGACGCAGAAAGTAAGAAAGGATTTCCATTGAATGAGCGTTTTGAAAGTAACTACATGCATAAAGAAAGCAGTTAAATGGTGAAAGAATTGCTTTTACTAGGATCGAAAGAGTTGTCTCGGTTTGGAAAAGAGGGTAGCAAAAGGTATGCCTATACATAACTATTGCTGTTCACTATTCCGCAGATTTGTAGTAAGTATTATATGTGTGCTTAGCTTACTACATTCTTCTATACTCTGATCTCGCGTGGGTTGGATTCTTGGATTTGGATAAGAATTGGATTGGATTACATAGCGTCAACAGTTAGCTTATGGGAGAGGATTTCTTTCTCCTGCTCTCTTATGTAGAATTTATTCAATAAAGTATTTGAAGGATTTGAGTGAGGGAATCCAATGCCTCGTACTACAATGTATATTATGTTGTCTCCTTTGAATAAATGTTGAATGATAGTAATAGGGTAGGGCGTAGGACATAACAAGTAGACACTAGAAGGGTTAGAATTAGAATTTCCTATAGCATTGAAAATTTGAAATGCAATGGTTTATCATCACTAGAAAAGACTTGCGTTTGTCTGTCGCTGTCTCTTTCATATAGAAGATAGTCGTTGTTTATGAATCTTAATGTTCAGAGTTGATGAATAAAAATTGGTTAAATGGTGAAATAGTTGAAACAAAGTTTTTGCTCTGGCTGATATTAGTAGGAAAGAGGAAGGAATGAAAGGGATGAAAGAAAGTCAAGAAATGAGTGCACCAGTGAGGAAAATAAAGTTTTTTTGGCGACTTCTAAAGAAACTAACTATTACATAGTGCTACGACATAGTCTCTCTTCGTTGTATGGATACATAGAGGACTAAAGTGGAGTAGAGTGGCGTGGAGG
The DNA here is from genome assembly GCA_034694165.1 of Tomocerus mixtus. NCBI lineage: Eukaryota > Metazoa > Arthropoda > Collembola > Entomobryomorpha > Tomoceridae > Tomocerus > Tomocerus mixtus. The sequence goes on from JAQFYC010000440.1 coordinate 13,706, forward strand.
CCAAAGGAAAGCAATAGTAACTAAGTATCTTATAAGCTGACAAGGAGAAAAGTGAGGCAGGCAGTGGCACTCAGACCAAACCAGACCAACCCAACCCAGGCCAAGCCAGACCAGGGTGGCAATGAAAAGAAGTCGAAAGAGACATACAATTTATACATACATATTATATATATATGCATTTACTTATATAGTAACTCTCTTGTATTAAAGAAGAGTAGCATAGAAGAAAGAGGAGTTTTCCATAGTAAAAGAGTATCAGTCTGGGATATGGGTTTTAATTTTTTGAAATTATCTCAGTTATACATTAGTAAAGAAGAGATTGTCGTGGCAAATATATGTGAAAGAAAGAAGCATGGGAAAATGAGGGCAAAACATGCGGAGCAGACTCAACTGCAAGTTTAAATTTGGTAATTCGTGACAAGTTTTTCTTAACTGTACAACTTTTGAAATGAATTGGTTGCCATTGTTATCACAGCTTTTGAAGAAGTACCTTGGTGTCGAGTAGAAAAGAGACACTAAGAGAACTGCCTTACTTAGTTCCCTACCTATTATGTATATACAAATACCTATCTCATCCAAACCAAACCAGGAGAGGAGAGGAGCGGATGCTAAAAGCCAACTAGTAAAGTAGCACTTGCTAATATAACTACAGATACCATTAACTAACTAATATTTTTATATATGTATACTATATGCTATCTATTTATGTATAATATTAATAGGACTTTCTCTGCTATAATAATAACGATAGGAAGTCAAGTGAAGTCAAGTCAAAGCAAGGCACCTCTTCTTTACGGCATATTAATATCCACCTCTCCTATGTATATACGGACACATACACAACTAGGTATGTTATGTACACTAGTTAGTTAGTAAGAGTAGTTTAGTTAGGTGGTTCGTTGGGGTAGCCATGCTTATCTCATGGAATATAAATAATTGCTTATCTGGGAGAGGAGCGAAAAAAACTTTTGCCATTCTATTCGCTATTTCTCCTCCCGTTCTTCGTATATCGCTCATTCTTCCACACATTTTCTCCGTGCATCTCATTCTGCCTGGTTGCAGTCGGGGTTAATTAATATCGCAATTAGAAAAAATATATTTCTCCAACACGTCAAAGATAATCATGCTCATTCCTCAACCCACAACTGTATACTTTAATGTAACACTGCTACATTATAACACCAAAGCTTCTTATTGTTAGCTCAACTCAACTACTTTGCTTCTTTCTGCTTGTGTATGTACATTGTACAGTACAAGGCACTATTTAGATACTTATTTTAGGATATATTATGTATAGTAGTAATAGTACAGTACAACTGTAACCCTAATGTACAACTTTCCTCATTCTGCCTTTCCGTTCTACTCCTTTTCTTATTTAAAACTCAAAGTATACTTAAAGCTTAACAATGCCCGTGTACTACTCACTACTGTATTTGATTGTCAGAGTTTTTAGAGTTAACAACAGAGCTTCATTTCTTTCCTTTTCAAATGTTATCAAAAATATAGCAACGATTTCTCTATCCCTGTTTGTACTGATATACGTTGCCTAGTCTAGTCCACCCAAGTTCTCTCAGCTAAGCACCAACAGCCAACTCCATTAACAATTAAAAATAATAGTGCACTAATTTTCCAGTTCAGGTTAAGTTTTCTTTAGTTTTACTGATATTTCTCCAATAAATTCCCCACAATTTCCGTTTCAAGTGTATCTCTACCACTAACAAACTACATTGATACTATATGTACTTCTGAATATCACTAAGGGTTTATTGCTATTAAAATTCCACTGAAGATATTTTATGTGTAATAGTATCCTAATTAATCTAAAGTAGAAATTCAATCAGATATTTTATTTTGAAAATCAAGAACAAAATTTAAGCAAATAATTCCATTTGATGTTTGTTGATTGCAATTTTTCAAACTGCAATCGACAAAAGCCTACCAATATTGCCAAATTCCTGTTTTACGCATTCAATGTACGTTTTTCAGAATGTCCATGTTCCAAAAAAAATTTTGAGCTATTAGAATTACATCGGTATTTTTTTTATAAATAATTTCTCTGGGAACTTTCTCCGTGTATTTGAACTCCTGCATGTGCACTAGCATGTCCTCCTAAGGGGTGATAAGAGATTTACGACTACTGCATTGAAGGGGTAGTTACATTGAAAACACTGACCATACTTTCACTTTGAAAGTTTGAAAAGCTTCTAATGAACACTACACAGATGCCAATATAAATAGCTACTGTGAAAAATAGTGTTACAAAACACGACTGATTTCCATGCACGAAAAGTCGTGGTGATCTATTCCAACTTTTTGGCGCAGTTACTGCTACCAAATTGGGATTTAACTTAAAAAGCAAACACGTAGCGATGTGGCGTGGAACGGCTTCCTGTGTGATAGTTGTTCTTGCTCCCTGTTTTCTCTGAAGACTAGACATATAGCGGCACAATCTTTTTTCCCTGCTCCCCTCTCCACTTTATTAAAAGAGACCTCCTAACACTTGTCATTATTCTCGTTTTCATAAGTACCTTGCTACCTAGTCTGCTAGTTTTGTATCTTTTACTGGTTTGGCTCTGCCTGACTCTCCCTGCCCAGCAGCCCAGTCTCTTTCTCCGTTGTGAAACCCAATGCTTCAGAAAATTAATGAGTTCCTAATAAAGTTTCTCTTCTATGGTTGAATAGACTGGAAATGTACGGGTGGGAGAGAGTAAAGCTGGATTCTTGCTCTTGCAGATAATAGCTTACTAGTATGTTATGTAGCATGGCACAGAAACACCAACACCAGTGAAGCACATCCACGATGAGTTACTTAAGATGCTGATTGAGAAACAAATGCCTTTTGGCTTCTTTTTACATAGAAAACGGTTGAGGATTGTTCATCTCAAGTTAAAAGATTTTGTGGGGCTCGCTTAATGTGTAGTACAGAACAGAAGATACTCTAGATACCAGTTGCCCTCTCTCTCTCTCTTCATTTCCTATCCCTTTATTAAACAGTCTAATAACATTAATTACTATTTTATTTTATAGATATTGTTTTACTGCTTTTCGTTTCCACTCCATATTCATACTCCCTACCTAGATATTTTCTACCCAAAACTCACTAATAACGCCGCCAACTGTTAATGTATTGCCTATAGGTACACAGCACTTATTCATTTATATGCCCACTCTATTTATAATATAAAGTTGACTCAGATAAGATTAACTTATAATTTTAGATTTTATGTACGTAAGTAGCTATCTGTATGATATTTAGTTCCCCAAGAGAAGATTCATCTACAATGAAAGTGGAAAGTTAAAGCTTCGTATGGATATTTATTATCATAGATATTCTACTAGAATAGAGGAATAAAGTGCATGGACACCTTAATATTGCAGTACATAATACTATTTGTATGTAGATTCCCGAAAAGAGGAGAGAAAAAGGGAGAGAAATAGTTTCTAATGTTTATTTGGAAGAATACTGGAAACAAGTTTACTTGATTTGGGTGAACTGATCTCATCAGCCGGCAAATTTTGCATGCATTTTGAAAATTTCAATATCTAAATTGTCTAGGCAGTATCGATATTGCCAGCATATCTTTCTTGACTACAACATATAAACTCATTCAAATAGCCCTTATATACTATTTAGTTACTAATAGCACTAATAAGTATTATTAATTACAAGGTAGACCGAGGGCCATTGATATAATTTCTATATGGTAGTATATGGTAACAAAGTGAAGGACAGAGACATGGTTTTACTTAGTGGAGTGATTTGCATGGGATAAAGTGTATTAAATGGATGTATTTAGTAAAGTGTGTGGCCAAAGTAGTGAAAATGAAGGTGGAGGGGTGATGGGCTACAGTTAGCTTGCTGGATGGTTCATGGTTCCCTTCTTATCTGTCTGTCTCTTGTTAGTGTATCTAACCTAACTAAATAATAGTAGTACATAGAGCATAGTGGGTTAATCTGAAGTGTGGCAGTGTTAGTGTTAGAATGTTGGGCTTTAGAGGGTAGCTCCCTGGTTTGTGGCTAATATCCGCTGATAAATGATAATGAAAAAAGAGTGACGGGGCGAATATCTCAAGAGGGACGGGATGACACCGCGTCTTGATCAAATGATGCACACCTTGGCTTGATGTTAAATGGTGTTGGAATGTATCTTTCACGGAGTGTTAACTTTTTCCCAGATTGCCATGTGAGTGTCATGGAAGAAAGGTGGCATAGGAGCGTCCCGAGTGACTTCACATTTGTCATAACCCCTCTCTCCACATTTCCAAGCAAGCAACCTCCTTATTACTCCTCACAATGGACAACAACCAACACTATCAGTATGTGTTCCTTTTCCCTCCACTGCTTACTTATCCTTAGCTACTTACTTAAACCTCTATGACAGAAGTGAAAGCAAAGTCTAGTTACAAAACCCAACAACGTGAATGTAGAAATATTATTGTCTAGCTTTTCTGTTAGTTGTGTAGTGTATTTGTAATATATGTATCTGAAGTGCATGCTAGAAGTGTGAGCACTCAACAAAATATTATGTAATGTTCCCAACAAATATTTACATTAGTGTGTACCAACAACACTAAAAGGGTATTTAGCAACTAAAGAAATAATATATAGCCTCTGTCACTCTGCTCCGGTTACGAAATTCGAATACCTACGGTGTCTAAGGATTATACCCAAGATTAAGTCATTCACTCTCTAATGTAATAATATACTTAGCCTGTCTATGAAATTCATATGGTGATGTAATAAACTTTACTGCTTAAATAAACTACGTATATAAATTAATCTAAATTCGTTTGTGTCTATAATACCTGCAAGATCAGCTCTTCTACTATATCTTATAGTGTAAATATACAAAATGGATTAGGATTTTAGCATAAGGTAAGGTATATTCTTGGACAGCATGGATTCCCATGCAATTTGTCTGCAATTCATTTGCGTTCTAGTCACAACACTACTCCAGGCAGGGCAGGGCAACAAAATCACACCACGAAACTTTCTCTTCTTTTGCTATTATTTTTCCTATTATTGCATTACGTGATTCCGTGATCTTTCTCTTCTCTACAGTTATAAATTGCCAGAGTGGCTTGTATGAAATGACTTTGTCCTCTTTGAGTTAGGACCTTTCACATACAATGTGTGCGAATCCAAAAGAAATAAAACATCTTAAACTATGTTCTATAGTACATATACTGTATACTTATTGAGACAAGGAAATAACTAAATCATTCGTTAATACTTATTATAAATAATTATTAAGTATTAACGTATTTAAGGATGGCATTTATACAAACCACATAAAAAGAAAAACAACTTGTACCTTGTATGAATATCACTGTATCAGGTGCAAAGATTTGTAAGTAGTATTTCAATACATTTTTTGTTTCTTAAATACTACTTGCATTTAACATTAACAGGGATAATGGTAAGAGTGCTAAGATGTGTAACTTATCTTTATAAGTAGCAGTAGAGTGGAGAAAGAGAATCGATGACAAGAAAGGGGAAGTGTTTTTAGCAGCCACTGTGGTTCAATGGTTATAATTTTAAAGTAGAAGCGTGAATGTGATGTGGCACAAGATGATCACTTTGCCCAGATAGATTTTAATTAGGAGGAAAGGATAGAAAATTAAAGTGTGCGGTCACACCTCCAGTTTCACAGAGGTTGATGATGATATTAGATGAGGCTTCATGAGTCAGGCATGAGAAGATGAGTTCTCTTGACTTGACTGGCATCCACTGCATGCAAGGCTCGACTCCTTGCCTTCCCTGAATGCTTTCTTCCTCTACTACAGATATTCCTCTTCAGTTGAACCGAGTCAGGACAGAATGAGGAGTGAGTAGTGAGTGAGTCGGGCGGCGGGCGGGTGCTTTCTTATTCCTTATTTACTTCACTACCAACGATTAGAATAGTATAACAGAACATCTAAACAACTCACAGTCTATCCACTTGGATCGAGTTTAAGTGAGTAAATCGAAGCTAGAAGAGAAAAGAGAAGATCAAGCAGCTATGCTATGTAGTTTCCTTTTCCTTCTTAACTATAATGCACTTCATTACTCTATGACATGCTTCATATAGAAAGTATCTTCACTTAAATATAGAATATAGATTCTGTTATTATTGTATATATGTTTGCCTTTCTTATTCTTATTACTAAGTAAAGATCTTTACTGTTTGGATAGTTTTACTTTTAAATACTGATACACAGTACAGTGTGTACTATACATTATATATAGAAGACGATGATGAAAGGATATACTATATAATTTACATAGCATGAACGTGACAACAGGAAGTATATATATGTATATGTAATCTGAGAATGTGGCCTGTATGTTGTAAGATTGTCATTGGATTGAATTGGATGCACAGCAAGTTAAAGCAGAGCTACTAAGGTTGTTCCTGTTCCCTGTTGAAAAGACAATAAGCGTCTGGAAGGAGAAGAGTGGCGTGGAGTGGATTGGATTGGAAGAGTAGAGACTTGCAAAGGAATGCTAAGTAAAGTAGATGAGATGAGAAGAGGAGCATGGTGAGGAAGTGAGGAAAGAGACAGATTTAAGGCAATAAACGTATTTTTCTGCCAGAGTGAGCTTGCAAATGAGAAAAGCTTCAGAGAGCAAAATAATTTTGGGATGAAAACCCCGTGGCGTGGGACGGCGATGCTTTGCCAATATTTTTGGGACTTATTGAATCATGTGTTGTTGTTCTCAAAGGAAGCAAAGCAAAGCAAGGAAAAGACAAAGTAGGTGCATAACATGGGAAGCATACTGCGTACAAATATTACCTATCCATTTAGGACGGATACTGCAGATGACAAAATGTTATGGGTGTATCAGATCGCACTACACCACACTGTTCTAAATATTACACGTTAGCTAGCTCTAGTATGTCTGCTAGCTCAATCGTAGGCTCCTTTAGCATTTCCCATCTCATTTTACATAGCTTTCACAGATTCCATACTCATGAATGAGAATATGTGCCCTACCGCAAGTTCGGTGTCCTATTAAATCACTCGTACTTTATCCTTAATCAGCTTTCACCATGTATAGATATTTAAGCGTATTAAGCATCATCAGAATTGAATGACTAATTTATTGCTTTTTCTTATGAGCTTACATCTAACTAAGTATTTATGTACAAATTATTAACAAATTTATTTTTATTTTTGATTGCAGTTTTGAAGTTTACGATTTTTAATAACAAAAAAGACAGCAATTGAATGAAGAACTGATTCCCCAATTGTTTAAGTGATACCAAAGAAGACTTTATTTTGGTAAGTACCATTTGTTGTCATATTACGATAAATAAGGCCATTTCAAAATTCCAGCTCTTAGACCGGTAAATAAATAGACAGAGATTTATTTGATCTCTAGTAATAAGTTTTGTTTATTCGATTACCTATAAGTAAAACTAGTTGTTGTGGGTTCTCTCGGTTTCATTTGAATTGGTATGCATGGATTTGGTTTATTAATACAAGGTCTCTTGTCTTGCCGACAAACAGTGTTTGCACACAGTTGTGTGAAAAATGTGATACATACTGTACTCGAGTTAGAGTATCTGTAGTACTAAAGGATAGACAAGTGGGTTTGTGGATATGGATATTTGTTTAGCGGTAGATAAATGGGATATGATATATTCTGGAATTGGAAGAAGAGTAGTAATCGGCTAGCATCATACTGTGTAGACAAATACTCCGAATGTATATCAGCTGAATTATGTAAGAGTCGTATTCCGTTCGGTTGCTTGGGGAAGAGATGACAGAGTTCTCATTGAAAGGAATATTATATTTGTATATGCACTGTAATGGGTAGTAGAATTGTAGGAATATGAATTAAACTGTTATTGTACTCATCGTTAGTAGAAATACATTATGAAAGAAAAGTGGCAATAGTATTCGTATTTAGTATTATACTGAATATATAGATAGCCTGGAATAGGTTAAACTCATTGTTCATTTCCAGCTGAGTATGTACAGATACTTACGTATATCAGTATATGGATCACTATCGAACAGAAGATGAATGGAATGATATGGTGACGAAGGAGATGGAGAGTTGGGGAAAAATGTCATGATAATTTATTAGTGGAACAGAGAGACAGACGATCAAAATTCCCAACGAGAGATTAATTCAATGTGGTTAATTTTAATCGATTATTCAAATAGTCGCAGTGGCATTTCATTGTGCGAGTTTGGATTTTGCTTGTACTTGACTATCTTGTTCTTTATATAGAAACTATCTACATATCTTATATTAGTAGGCGTCGTAACGTACTTATGATGGAGAATTGTAGATTATGGATAGTGAGAGGAGTCGTCGAAACATATATTGTTATTACAAATATATCTTATATCATATTGCAATCGTAAATGAGATTTGCTAGGACAAAACGAGATCGAGTGCCGAGTGAGTCGAGATTTCAGATGCACAACAGAAGAGACCATTTGAAAGTTATGGACTAGTACTAATACTAATACTATTTAGTATAATTCTCCTACTGTATATTGTAGGTATAAAATAAGTGTAACATTCATATACTCGATTTATTTATATACCTAATAGTACAAGTCGGAAGAGTATCTGTAAACGCGATTTATTCCTCTCCACTGTGAATGTATTATTATTATATTATGTAAGTACATAGGAATTCTGCTACTGCAGATATTATTGCATATTATTTTAGGTATTATGTTTCTGTATGGACGGAAAGGAATAGATGGGGCAAACGAGACGCAGTAGACAGGCAGGAGGAAACTGAAGGAAAGTCAGTGAACCGGGGAATTGGTAACGGAGACCAAGGCAAGAAGACCACTTACTAAAGCATACACACAGGGACATTTACATTTACTATCTTAGTACCCTGTTCTATATAAAAATAACTATTTGTATACCATTGCATTGTACTCTCATGCTATCTATTTAGAGTACTAATGCTCAACTCTTCCTTTTATTCTTTTTCTTTCTCCAACAAAGAATTGAACTCTTTCTTTCCTATTAAATATATGTTATTATCTATGCACTATTGCTAATATATGCGTTTAACTATTCAATGTGTTCTTTTTTATTGTAGGAAAGTTTTGCTTTTTGTTATAGTTTCTTACAAACGTAAATTCAACTCCTATTCACAATGGCTGTTATAATATTTATATCTACACAATAAAATTATTTATGTTTTTTTCTCTAATACAAGAAACTCGCATAGTTAAAGGAAGCTAGCCGGAATTTTCTAGTTCAATTTATTTATAGCCTTTAATTATAAATAGTCTTCTTTTGTGGATAGAGTTTTACAATTTCAAATTGCAAAGGCTTGTTAATCGAAAACAAAAGTTGTTAAATTACTATATAAAGTAGACAAGTATTTGCGTATAGATAAGTACAAAATATGTAAAGCCTGTAGTAGCTAAATGTAGAAAAAAATAAGAATAAACCATTTGGCAATGGGTGTCCCTCTGTATCGCCAGTGGACATTATGCAAAGTCTAAACCCCAAACTGGGCCTGTTTTGTAGATGAAAATAGTTTAAATGGCATATTAGAGACATTTATTACTGAATTCTCACAAAATCTCACAGTGCCCTACGTTTGGGGTAAATTGAGATTCATATTTGGATTCCTTAAGCCAACAGCATTCCAACGATACCCCACTTGCCATATGTTTCTATTTAAAAAATAAGTGGCGTGGCCAGAACTCCATGAGGGTGTAGCCGATTTGGCTCAAAAACACCGACAACCTTTACTTTTAACCTCCTCTTTAGAATTCTGCTAACAGAATTGAAAAAAGTTTACCCGTTCAAAAGTTAGAGCGTGGACTTGCTTACTGACAGACAGCAATGACGAAATGATCTGTATTTGGCGATACAGAATAAAGAGTTACATATAGTACATTAACCAGTATTTCTAATTTACTATAATACCTAGTCAGTATTTCGTTCACTTATCTATTGTCAGCACATTATACAGATTCTGATACAAATTGTAAATACTAGAAATGAATACAGGTTGGCAGATACTACAGTGTCAGTGTCACTGAGTATCCTAATAGTAGGTATAGGTAAAGAGAATAAAATTATGATTGTGTATTGTGTCGACTTTTGTATGTAAATAAATGTAGAGAATGAATTTAGAGAAAGAATAGTGAAAGTAGTGGATACTAGAGCAAAATAAGTAGATGGTTAGATAATATTATTATATGAATGTATAGGTAAGGTATGAGTGTACATAGTTAGTTAGTTAAGTATGTATAGGTAAGTGGATGGAGGAGGGACGGCGGAAAGTGGGAGCGGGAATGAATATTTAAAACGGGCTCATATCCTTTTTGGCTTAGAAAATCATAATGAGGAGAGCGAGATAGTTTTTGGGGGACGGACTACCTATACATGTACCTATCATTAATTCAGTATCATCTGTGATGAGAGTCGCCGGGACGGGATGAGTCTTTGGATGAGTTGATAAAGGAGAAGAGATCGCTTGCATTGCATTGCACGCTTTCCCGAGTTGAATTTGAGTTGAGTTGAGTTGGTCTGGTGGATGGATCCATCCGCGTTCCTTCTCTCTCTCTCCGTAATGATGATTTGGGAGGAGGATTTTCCATGAGGGCCGCCGGGTATCACTCTTATTGCAAGGCTCAACGCACTAGGGACGTGCAAGAGAAAATGAACGATCCAAACTTGTGTGCAATTAAAAATTCAAAAAATATATGTAGCTCTCAGTCAGAAAGAGAGAGAGAGTTAGCTACGGAAAAACTCGAAGGAAGGGAACAGCGTGTTTTTATCTTATCTCCTCTCCTGCTTTTGCTTTTCCTCCTGCTTATGACGTCAGGTCTTTTTCATTAATATTCGATGGCCCTCCGGTTGATAATTAGTCGATTTTTATGTGCCGTCTTATCTAATTACTTGGTTTTTTGAAAGGGCTCTTTTCCTATGACTCTCTCCTCATCTTTCCTCTCTCCCACTACATACATAGTACTGCACTGTCTCTTCCTTTACTTAAATACTACATTACATTAGCTAGAAACTAGCAAACCTCCATCCAACTCCAACCAAAACATCTTTTCCTATCTCTCAACTCTATCTGGATCTATTCCGTCCGTTCATTTACATTTACTAACTTAAATACTTGCTTGCCTTCACTTTCACTACAGTTTGCCCTCACGTTTTACGTTTTACCCCACTATCTATACACTTACTGCTAGTATCACTATATTACTGTGTATAACGGTCGAACATGTTCACTAGCTCCTATATTGTATCTATTTATTTAATATCTCTTAGTTACTATATATATACTATATATTGTACGTATTAAAGTTACACTACTGATAACTGGAGATTATACATTGCACTTTTAGTATTCATCTGCATACATTTTATATCACGATCACAGAATCAGCCAAGTTAACTACTTACTTCTATGTATATATATATACGTAGGTACCCACATACCTAGTTATAGAAAACTCTACGGATGAAGAAGGAAAGAACTAACTAACTAAAGTAACTAAGGAGCGGAACAGAAGGAATTTTGACACTTTTTCTTAGTATAAGTGTTTCTGTAGTAGGCAGTTATTAGTAAGGATATAAATAATAACTGCCTTTCCCTTAGAAAGGCTAGTAGTAGTACATAGTAGGAGTCAGAACACATTAAGTAGTATGAGTAGTAAATATGTACAAAGTGACAGTGTGCATATACACACGCAAATAACATATTATAGATAAAACTGAGCAACCGAAGGCTATCAGCTCAAAAAAACATAATGTACTGCTACTACTTAAGATTAGGAAGTTAGAGGAATGAGAAGAGGAGACCAAAGCAGAGCAAGCTATTATTATTATTATAAATAGTGTACAAGTCGGTGAGTTATAGTGTTCACTTGGAATATAGTAGACGTACGTACACTCACGTACATTCTACTAATAACATCAACATCACACTTGCATCTCTCCCTGACTCAATTGCATTTCATTGCATTTCGGAGGAGAAAAGTAATAGACACGGCGGTCTGAACTTGTCTCCTCGTCTCGTCCTTACCGAACTTCCTCCACATTACTTTCTTTCTCAAACTGAACTTAAATACCTTTTAGTTATAAAGGCAAGGCAAATCAAGTAGAAATAAAACGAGCCCTAACCTTGTTTACTTGTTTCAATGGTACGTATGCCATTTCCTTGTCTATGGGTATTTATCACTAGACCTGTGTATAATTTATGTTCTCGAATGTATTCCTACCTCAATAAAATCTAAAGAATTTCTAAAAATGCTCGTTTTTCGCTAGATGGGAAAATTAATAGATTCCTAGGCAATATATATTTATTCAGCGAAAGTAACCAAAGATAGTTAGGTGTTGGATGTGATTAGAAATGTGAAACGGGATATGGATGCATGTACCTATGAGGTAGAAGGGAAGGAAATATTGGCCAGATCCAGATCCCTCTTTGCATATTCAGACAAGGCAGGCAGGACAGACATTGAGTTGAGTCCGCCGTGTCGTCCTTCATCCTGCAGCCCTTATCTACAGTTTTTTCTAATTAATTTGAGAGGCAAACACGCTCTGCTCTGCCAAAAGTTCGCCGAAGGAATTCCAGTCTCATGAAGAATTCTCTGAGGTGCTCCTTCTCTTGGCCTGCATAGTTTCCTACCTCTTCCCGTCTTCCAATTGCCTCCAATGGTTTGTGGTTTCTCAATGTGTCAACTTACGTTTCATTTTCAACTTTCTCTCTCCTCCACTTTAGACTGCTTTTCCCTTTCTCCACGAGCAATAAGAACCCTGCCGGTTTACTCTCTCTTCTCTTATGTTCTCCTTTCTCACTCTCAGCCAGGCTCATGTATTCATGTTAGCAACTTTCATCTCTCAACACAATTCCCATTCAGACACTTTCCTCCTCCTCCCCGTCCTCTTCTCCTCTCTAAACTCAACTTGACTCTTGCAATTCGGAAACTAGACACAACTAACCAACTACCTTACCAACATACCGTACCACATACTCAACATCATCCCACTCCTAAGTAAACACTAACAATCTACTAGTTATACTTATCTAGGAGCACATTTCATTGCTATTTATATATGTATATAGGGAGGTACCCACCTTGAAGCAAGTGTGTATGTACCTACATTGATCCAACAACTTTCACCGTCTCAATATCACCTCTCAGCATACGATATTCCTTTTGGATTAAAGTTACACGTATTCTTAGTACCGTTTATAGCCTAACCTCCTTTCCTGTTTTTTACAATTAATTATTATAACTTTTATGTAAATTTGAAGTATTGAAATCAATTGGCACAGTTTTACCCAAAGTATAATAGAATAACTACACACAAAAATGAAAGCAACTTTTGGATTGGGATATGGAATGATTTTCTACAAACGTTGACTTTCTTTGCTTTGACGAATTGATATGTATATGTGTTTATATCAGGTTGCTATATAAAGGGATCTGATAAAAAAAATTATGCTAGGTAGTACCTGTATGTCTGTCAATTGTATGTAAATAAACATTTGATATAGACGGTGCAAGATTGGCCGAGTCATATGAGTTTGATCTCCGTTAGCTTCAAAAAGTATTACCTTGGTTATTTGTTTAATTCACTCGTCTTCTTTTGACTATTTGTATATGTGATTTCCAATGTCGTATGTCAACAAGGCCCAGAAATTTTAATCTAAGCATATTGTGTAGGTTGTGCATGAGTTAGCCGTCTTCCGCTCACTCTGTAATTACTTTCTTTCATGACTCATTTTGCAGCACAGCCCATTGCTTTTAGATTTCCTTTCACTATAAGGCAATCTTTCTGTTTGTAGATATATTTATAGGGAAATAAATAGTCCAGATATGCCTACTTATTTAGTTACCCGGGTAAGCGGGTAATACTTATTCAATCAATCGCTTGTATACCGAAAGTCTATCCATCACTTTATTATCAGATTACATACGTTTGGTATACGGCCACGTTTAGGTTACGTTACAATGTGTATATATGAATAGGCACTAATGCGACTACATTTTGCTCCAGCCTACTTTCTCCACGCCCTTTCTTTCACCTTTATTTTCATACTTCAACTTTTGTATTTCAATTTGATGCCAAACGGAAAGAATTGCGTATTTCTAATGTGTTTGCCATGTGAGTTAACTTAACATCTGCAGCGTACACAAGTTACACAACAGTCCAGTTTGCCATATATGTACACATACTTAGTAATAGGAATTTTAATTTTATCGGATAGAATCATATTTATGCTTTAACAACATATTTTGGAAGGAAGGGAGATTATTTTATAGATATAGATTGTGTAGAGCAAAATAAGCATTAGACAAAAGTATATCAGTATATTATGCAATATTCTGTAAACTATAAACTTATATAAAATTTAACACGGAAGTTGATATGTAGTAAGGTATATGGGAAAGTTAATGCAAATTTCCCTCACAATGTTTAAAACTTAAAATGTAAAATTAAATGCCAAGAATGATTTTATTGATAAGTGTGTAATATTTTGCAAGCTAATTGCCAGAGTTGAGTAGAGTTATTTGCTTCGTGCATTCCCAGCAGGAAATGGAGAAAATTAAAATTCTGTTCTATAGGATGAAAAGGAAGCCAAGGAAAGAAACAATTCAAACTAAAGCATTAAAGTTCGATGACTAGAACTACTACATAAGTATTACATACTACATACTACATGAACATGCATATGCTTAGTATAGGGGTGAGTATGGAAGAGAAAAATTAGAAAAAGAGTTTTCTCGTTGGTAAGAGAATAGAAAATGCCGTAAAGGGTAATTGTCATATAGTAGGCTTGCAACAACTGTCATACTAAAAAGAATAAAAAGTAGAATTAGGACTCACAAGTGGCTCTAGAGATTTTTGTCCGATTGTAGAAAGGGATACAAATAATTGTGACTGGTATGAAGCCGAGAATAAATTAGGATGGAATGAGATAGAGGCAGACGGGAAAGAGGGGGTGACGAAATGCATTGCGATGCGAATCCTCAAAAACATGATGATTTACCGACCAAATTTGCGTCTCTTCTTTACTCGTTAATTTGTTTCGATGAAAAAGTTATTTAAAAGGAACATGAATTATGAGAATGGATCTTTACATTCGTACTTGTTAGTTGTTAGTGTTCTGTTAGCATTATGTTATCTAACATTCTCTTCTTTCTGCAGCTGAACTCAAACTTTATTCACAGCAAGCTAAGCTAGCGTTTAATTTTTTGTTTATACGCAACCAAAAACTCTGCTCGCCTTATTTGTACTGTGCATACATTGTTTAACTCTCTAATCACAATAAGTACATTAGATGGAATACTTATTACAAATAGGCCATTAGACTTATAAGTTCTAATTTATATTTATTTAGGTGTATCTAGCTCTCCAACATAGTAAGAATGTTGAATGTTTCAATGCCTAAATATTTAAACAGAAGAATGAGATAGTTTTACATAGCATTTAGTATTTGCATGTAATGCTCGCTTTTTATTTAACTACAAGGCAAGTGAGTGGGGACAAACCGAAGAAAGGAACATGACAGGGCGAATGCCATTTGTACAACTGTGACCAAACCGAAGACGAGGGAAAGTATTAAAGTGAACAAAAGAATCAAAGCATTTTCTCTATTACTATAATATTTTTACTCCTTATTGTTTACATATACCATATACATAGGTAAATTTAATGTCAAATATACTAAAAGTTCCGTTTCAGTTTAGTAGCGAATGACTAATTCTGGGGTTTCACTGTTTTCAAAAGTATACCCTACCCTCATTTCTATTTATATTGCGAAAAATATGGACGGAAATGTCTCTCCTATAATATGCATACACTAAATGTGATAATTTTCTGATTTATATATATTGTAGTTGAGACGTTCTTCCTGATATTCTTCCGTCTCTTCGTTTCCACATTTATGTCTATCTACTGTAGATGGATACACACTTATTACTTACGTAGATAATTTTAGTACAAATAATATGTGTGTAATGCTTTTACATATGTTTGCTCTGGCTGGCTACGAAAAAGTAAATACCTACTCGCAATAAGTACTTACATAATCGTTGTATACAGATAGTCGTATCTAACTAGGCATGTAGTAACAAAGAATGCCGTCTTTTTTCCTCTAAGTCAAAGACGCAATGTTTGTTGCAGAGAAATCCTCCTTTCTATGTATGTATCCTAAGTTGAGTTGAGTTGAGTCTTACTAAGTATTTGCTATGTAGAGTATAAATGTAATAAGTAGTACTACAGTACAAGCTGTTATAGGTGATAATATATATTGTTAGAATATAATATAAATATGTACAGATAGTGGAGTAAAGTAAAAGAGAAAGTGTAGTGTAGTACTAATTGTAAATGAATGTATAACTATGTAAGAGTAAGAACGTAAGTTAGAATGTGTTTTATATAGAATCTGTTATAGAGACGTATTTAGTATACGGGGAAAGAAGAGGATTCATTCGACTGCCTTTTCTTGTCCCTCCTCGTCTCTTACGGGTTCTTATTCCAGACACTGATTTACTCCTAGGATTTGCTTTAATTTCTTTTCTGTTTTTACTACCACCCGCTTTGATCACTTTTTTCTCCAATTTAATCTGTAATGATCTCTTTTCGGTCTAATTCAATTAGAAGATGAAAAAATTTCTAGCTGTTTTATCATTTATGCTAGCAATGCTTCAGAGCTAACTCGCACCCAGTCCTTCTTTTATTTCATTTTCTTCTCTCTTCCTCTCCATGTTTATTTTCCCCTTTTAAAACTCTCTTCTCAAGTACGCCAAACTATTTTCCGTTCCTTTTCCCATGATGATGAGCCAGTAGTACGATACTAGTAGTCCATTCCATTCTTTGCTTACACATACTAATACATATAAATATAAACTCTTTCTTATAGCATTCCGTCTGTTTCTAGTATTTTATGACCAAATCTTGCTATCTTACAGAATGTATGTATTTACGTAGATATAATGCATAATAACACAGATCTCTAGATGAAGTACACATCTTTAGCTAAACTACTACGACAATACTACATGTTACATGCCCACAGCCAACATGGCATTGCATCACACTATTCTGCTATGTATAAAGTCTCTATCTGTCTCTGTACTGTTGTAGTAAGTAATAATGTTCACTTTCTTTCCTTTCCCTTCTCCTCTCTTTCACTTTCTTTTCTCGGCTGACTGATATATGCTTTTTACGCTATAGAGTCACGCTCCTTTTTCTCAGAACTAAATCTTATGCTTATTTCTTTGCTCTCCTCTCTGACTATGCACATGAAATGAAATAACAAACTTTGAAATCAAAAGAAAATCTTCTGTTTCTCTTTTGCCTTCTCGCATTTCTATATTCCTCTTCCCTGGTTTGGTTTGGTTTGGTCTGGCCTGGACTGGTCTGATACATAAATAAATACATCTTTCTGCACATAAATCACTATCATTCTTTATCCTTTCCCTCAGCCGTATATACAAATAGTACTACTGTGTTTGTTTGTGCACATTTTCCCTTTTATTCCGTTTTGTGAGCAAGCTAGAGATAATATATTCCACTTTCTTATGTCATCAATACGCTATAGGTAATAACATTATTATAGAGAGCATGTATCACTTTGTCGAAGTATCTACATAAAAGCTGTAATGTAAGTAGATCTTTTAAGCAAAATCCCATATCCTTGGGAAAAAAGCCATGTCTATAAAGGAAGTGAACAATGTAAACTCACTCCTCCGATTTACAGCTCTATTTAAATTGTCAATTTTATTTTGTGGCTCCGATAACATGAGAAGGGTAACTCAAAGTCACAACCAACTATGCAGGAACTACCAGCTAGCAAAGAGTGGGAAACAGATTAAGTATGCACACAGAAAGAGTTAAGGCGTGGGGAACTCTCTTCGACTTCGGCTCAAACTTTTCTTTTACAAGTACATAATGTACTAGCTACTACTATATAAAGATCGCAGTGACATTATGCTTGTTTTTCGAACATAGTTATAATCGTAATAGCATCTCCTTACTGTTACATCGCATCATCTATGTATATTTAGATCCCTTATTTACATAGATATTTTAAGTATAGAGTATTCGCCGTCTCGTCTCGTCACAGTAATAGCGTCGAGTCGTCTTGTATCAAAGAAACATTAAAATCTAGTGACTACTACTATTCATATAGGATTATGTAGCTAAATATATATACTTTCTATGGTGTCTCATTCACTTTTGAGTTCCTTTTGAACATAAAGAGTTTTGACAGATTTAGAGTATTTGCTTTCAAAGGAAGTTTTATTTCTTGGTTATTGATCTGGCTTTGAAGGAATTGCTTGGTCGCGTGTAAGTGGGATGAATTTTTAAGTTTCACTGAATGGTTCGATGATTGGCAACAATAGGGACTGACTTTGCAACTGAATCATTCAAAGTTGAGGATGATGGGATGCGACCTTTATTTGCTAGCAGCTTGTCGGCTTCCCTTCACAAGGCTGGTTGAATTCTATTATGATGATAACTCTGCAAACATTCCTCGTACTCTCATATGCATATGGATAGAAAAAGTTCGGAAGCACACCAGAAATCACAATGTCAACCACGGCTTTGCCTGATTCTTACTTGTCATTTTATCATGCAGAATCCATTATGGACATGTCACTGTACAGTTTCTCCTGCAACCAGTCAGGGTAGTGTCCAACTCCGGCTCTTCCTTTTATTGCCTAAACTTCAGATTTCCTGTTCTCTGCCCATCAAACCGTCATTTTCGCTTTTTTTATTTTGTCTACATAAAATATACATAAACGATATGTTTACTAATGGCAATGGCATATACTAAGTAACTTCTTCCGGTCAAAAGACTTCCACTTCGTCTGAATCGATGAATATCTAATGTGCGCTATTTTTATTTACAAACTGCATGCCAACATATTATTTAGTACACTTATGAAATACAGTGTAAATGCAACTCGGAATTTTCTTCAAGATTTCAATAGCATATATTATTAACAAGACATTCTATATATATATGTCCTTCTAGGTTGTATACTAAATGACAAAAGTAAGAATTTGTTTCTGTATTTTATCAGTTTCCTTTTGGAATTATTCACGCACTAGTTATATAATAATTTTATAATTCCAATATAAGTAGTAGTGACAGTAATTTTCATATAATTAGTTTTCTGACCCCAGATACCTTGAACCAATAAAAGCTAATCACTTTCTCAAAAAAAACGAGACAGAAAAATAATTTTCTCAACAAAAATATGGTGACTCCTATGGTATTTTGCCATCAAGGTGGAATGCTCTATACAAAACAAAATAAAGTAGCACATTGCTACCCCAAATGTATTATTATGCAAAATGTTCAGTAGAATAGATAAGCTACTATGTCGGTACGCAGTCTACTGGAATTTGGTAATAAATATAGGTAGGTACCTAATGAACATTAAGTATAGTCAATAGATTTAAGTTTCTGTATGGCTCTATGAGTGGCAAGTAAGCAAATGTAAGTTTTGCTGTCTAAACCTTTTTTCGGTTTGCAATGAATGTTTTACAAGTTGGAGGCTGCATAATTGAAAGGATTGAGTGAAAAAGTTGCTAAACTAGTTGTCGATCTATTTGTCTACTTATACAACAGGTGAAACGCTTCAATTGAAAGAGAGGGAAAGCTAAGCTATCGAAGCTATGTTTCATCATTTATTTAAATTTTTGCAGTCGACATCGTCAACTTGTCTATTGTGGATGGGAAAGACAAATGATGGCACTATCTGCATTTGTAGTACCAAATAGCGCTCCTTACCTATTTTTCTTATAAGTACTATTCACTCACCACATTATAATTTTACTGTACACACATTGCCTATGTAAACTAGTACACCTATAGTCAATAGGTATGCAATGGATAGGGCAGGGTATGCATAAAGTCAAAAGAGGGGAAGCTGAAACAAGCTACCTAAACTCTATACAAATAAAATTCATTATTCGTTCATCTTGTCTATGTCGAAGTAGGAAACATTTTTCGGATGCTCTGACAGGTCCTTATAGACGGCAGTCCTTATAGGCGTACAAGTATATGTGTTTTCAATAACGTTACAAGTGGGTTTATTGATGCCGTAACCTGGTACATATGTAGTAGGTAATATTAAGTAAAATAGCGGAACCCGGGTAGAACAGTAGTGATCACAATACAATTCGTTTATCTTGAGCCGTCATTTAAAACCGATTATGTCACTTTCTATAAAAGTCTTGAAAAATACTCCCGTAAGTAGGCATGGCATGTTGGCACTCTGAAAAGAGGAAAAAAGGAAGTATGGTAAGGTATAGATGAAAGTTGAGTGGTTTGGCTGGAGAGAGGGGGGAGAGATGAAGAAATGGTATTATGCCATGTTTCTGTTCTGCCTTTCAATTCAATGAAATTTGATATGAAAACAGAAGAGCGAGAGGACAAGACAGAGGCTTCCGCATCTTGACTGACTGAACATGAGTGAGTTATTCGAATTCAATCCATGTAATCTTGTGTTTTGTTAGATGCTACAAATGTCATTGTCTACATATTAGGGTGATTCGCTTTAAGTTTCCTCTGCCTTCCTCTTTTTTCAAACATACCTACCTACTTCAGTTTTAAGATTATTAGGGAAACCTCTTTCATCCCTAATTTGCATACTATGCAAAGGGATAATATAATCCTCCACGCAGTTTTTGATGGCAAAAGCCTACATAAACCACCGCCAAATAAATAATTTCATTAGACATTATATCCCAGATTTTTTATCTTTTTCCCACTGATCTTAAATTGATGGCATAAGTTACGTGGCATATATATTTAAGACTATGATACATAAAGGCTAGTACTATATTATGTAACTATTTTATAAAAATTATTTTTTAAAAGCCTTTAAAATAGATTAAGACGCATCACTGATATTTCTTTTTTCCTCAAGCGCAATGATGAAAATAGAATATTTTTTGAAAAGATAAAATCTTTTAAGATATTCAAACAATTTCTCAGTCTACTTGGGCCACATACCTACATGTGTATCAGATTTACCAGAATGTATGTTAAGTACTATGCGTATGTATTTACCGAGAAAATACCTCACTCAGAAAATACACAGATTGAGCAGGCGGAGCGGAAAAGATTAAATTATAATTTGTTATGATATGATGTGACTTGCTACGTTGGTATGTATTTAAGGATGTAATAGTGTCTGTCTTTAGCGTAGGTACCTAACTGTCTGTTAAAAGATAATATTATTGCCTTCCAGAAATTGTATTGGGAAAGAATAGTGATATTTGTGAGTGTGACCGGAGGCAGACGTCAAAGGAAGACTGGGGATTGAAATGGATCCATGATGATGCTAATACAAAGATCGATGCTATGCAAGAGCTCTGGAAAAAGGGTTAGATGTTAGAGGTGAAACGTGAAAGGTGATAGGCAACAGTTTTAAACCAATTTACAGAAGGAAAGGTGAAGCCGCCAGAACAACAATAACCTGACATGACACAATGGGATACATATCACAGGAAATATTACATTTATGCAGGTATTTTGATATTGACTTTGAATTTAACTGCATGAAGTTACCGTGTACTGTCATTTACTGTACAAAATGCAGTTAAAATGCATAGTAATATAAATATGCGCCTGTTGTACACAGAAAATAAAGAAACTTACAATTAGTCACTATTACCAATATTTTATAAAAATGCAGAATAT
The DNA here is from genome assembly GCA_034694165.1 of Tomocerus mixtus. Lineage (NCBI taxonomy): Eukaryota > Metazoa > Arthropoda > Collembola > Entomobryomorpha > Tomoceridae > Tomocerus > Tomocerus mixtus. The sequence continues at coordinate 35,374 of JAQFYC010000440.1, forward strand.
TTCTTCTTTTCTGGATATTTTATCACTTTGATTGTGTTACTTCTTTGTAGTATGATAGGCATTCATAATTTCATACTATTTTAAACGAATACTGTATGCAGGTCCGTTTAACAGTATCCTACATTTTAGATTGAGATAGTTGCATTAATTGTGTGCTGTAAGCAATGACCGGAGTTTAGTTAAGGATCTACAGGTATTTATTATGTAATGAGATAAGGATAAATATTTATGTATTTTTAATAGCTTTAAAATAAATTTTCCTTGAAAAGGAAAGGGAGTGTAGATATTTGAAGTGAATTCAATAGACAGATTCCTAATGAAATGCAATGCCTAGATATATTTGGTATGGTAGATGGATGGATGGTTTGATGGAGTAGTCGGTGTTAGGAGTTATGTTATACGGGTGAATCGAATACTGTGAACGGTTGCGAGAATCATATCGTTGTAGATGCCTGCTTGTCAAATATTCGTGACAGCTGATTAGACAAAAAACCCAAGGGGGGTTTGGTTGTTCGGTTTGATTGACAGGTAACCTGGGACCTTCTGACATACTCCTCTCCACATATAGACCGTCTTTTTACGCAATTTACACACTGACATACATGATCCTTGGCATCCATGGGTTTTACTCTTTCCTATAATATTCTAGATAGTTAATAGGTAGCCTTATTTATATTAAGTATATTTGCTCACTTTATTAGTTGCCAATACCCCTCTATAAGGTACTATAGCAAAAGCATTCAGCATTGAGCATGGACAAGAAATGACGGACTGACATTTCTCATCAAATACGATTCCTCCTACATTTCTTTCAATCTCCATCGCTTGATTTGGAATCTTTGTTGTTCAGCAGCGGATTTGATTTTCTTTTTTCCTCTTTTCATTTAATTTTCATTCCTATCCTATTCCACCTGTTAAGTAAAAATATATTTGACTGATTTGAGTTGGAGTTGATTTGGATCGGATGATTGAAGTCTTCGAATCGCCTCTCACTCACTCATTTGACGAGCGTGATTAGTTTACTGCTGTTTATTTTTGTTTGCCGTCTAACAATCAGCAATATTAATCAAGGCTTGACCTGGTCAAGCCATGTAATATCTAGGTATCTGCCTATAAGTGTATTTGTATTAAGCGGAAGATGAAAAATACTTTAGTACAAATAGGTACACTTATATATTTACCAGAGCCCGTGCAACCAGTTTTGTCTTTGGTTTGTCTATTGATAAAAATCCATGTCGAAAGTCGAAACTCAAGTCAAATCCAAATCTAGTTTCCTCGTCTTGTTCGACTTCTTTTCTTATATAGAATCTAAATACGTGACTTGGTCTTTATATCTAGTTCATATACTATTATATAAATTAGATTACAAGTCTCAGCACCAAGTCAAACTGAATATATAGGATACTCACTTCAAAAGTGATTTGAAATGAATTGACTGGACTGGACTGGACTGGATTCACTTTGGATTTAGTTTAGATTTTAGATCGGCTGATCGTCAGTCGGTCCGACTCACTCACATCCAATCGTACGTATCACCTACAAATTCGAATGATACTTCAACCAACCTTTGAATTATTCATTTGACATTACACGCGTGTGGTCTTTCTCTATCAAAATCAAATAAATGGCTTGACTCAACATCAAATGAACAGATGAACGGACGTTTCATCGGTGCCTCTATCTACCTGTACAAATATTTCAAGGCTTACCTTTCCTCTCGAACTTGAACCTGTAGCTATCACTTTTTCCAATAGCTATGAATCTACATTACATACGTAAGCTATGCAATGTATCAGTTATCTGTTTTGTGTATGTAAACCTAAACGTCTATTTACTAAACACATTTCATGTCCATAATAACTATTACCATTTTATTACTATAGATTTTTCACTCTTTACATCCCACACTAGAAATAAATAGTTCTACCTACCTGAATGAATTTTTTTCAATATATTACTGCGATGTGATGGGATGTGATGGCGTGCTTCGATTTAATGTATACGGCATTAAATATCTTATATTATCTTAGATAGCCAGTTGACGCTGTCTTTCAATTTAATGATAAGTTGATTGTCGACTACGGTTGACAAGCTAAGGTATGTAGCTGGATTGTTTGTTTGCTTATGGATGTATGCATGCCAATCTGTGAATGTCACCTTGGTCCAAAAAAAGACCTTTTGACCAAGAAAATATATTTTACTTGGTAATTTCATATATTATATATTACACAATGTTTTTAAATAGTAGGTACTTACACATATACAAATTCATTGTAACCATTATAATTGATTCTTGAATTCCAAATTAAAAGATGTCATTGTACAGGTAGAATTGTGTATTCTGATGTTTTCTATTTACATAGTAGTATTTGTAGAAGCGTTTAATGTTAGGGAGTATTGACGTAGGTAATCTTGTTGGTGTATTGTATAGTCTCACATTCTTTCTCGGTTAAGAACCATATATTTACATATCGCTTCCATTTAAACATCCATTCTCTCAGCTAATCTCTTTCTCCATCGATTTCCATATCAGGTGAGATAAATGTTCTAGTACAATCACAGTAGAAGACATTTTTTGCATTCTCTTACATATACCTACGTCGTACACGGTGACATAACTACATACCACCGTCACATTACTGCATTGTTTTCAACTCTAATGCCTAGTCAATGAGTCCATTCCTTTTTCTTGTTGCTATGTGGTATGGTATGCTGTGTATCTATTAGTATATCATGTAGTAGTAGTAATACTTACAAACCAAATCTGTATTTACCCGATAACTACCCTATATCATGGATTGTGGAGCCATATAGTTTTGTTAGATGTATTTATTTATATAATGCATCGCGATCCTTCTAACATTATGTAAATTTCCATATTTGTATTACTGTGAAGATTAGAGTAGGATAATCATTTTGTTTACTGTATGTACTCGTACATAGTTTATTTCTTTGGAATCAGTTCCATATAACAATAGCAATATATTCGGTAGTATTTATTGAATAAGGTAGCTATAAACTTCAAACAATCGCTCTACTGTCCACCCATACTAGGGCAGTCCATCTCCATACTCCACGAATTCCTTTGTCATCTCTTTAAAATTGAATTTCGGTAAACATTTTGACGGACGACACTTTTGGGTGTATTGTGTCCCCCTAGCTAAAGTATTCAAAGAATTGAGCACCAAACCAACAAACAAGTATTACAATTGCATTGAGTGTCTAGTTGACCTACCTACGTGACTGTTTGACTCTCTCGAGAGTGAAATAAGCTCTACTAAAGCATTTTCAATGTTCAAATCACAATGTATGTACATTATCTAGAAAAATAAAATGTTCCCGATGACAAGCTTTATCTTAATTAAAAAGTCATTCCGAAATCTAAATCAGAAGCACATATATTCATGTGGGTATACTAATCTTTATACCAGACAGTAAATTAAATGACCAAATGAAGTGACTAAAGTTATTTTTGGCTATTACATATTACTAATTCATTTATACAAAATGGTTTTAGGAATAGTTAAGATATTCTATTCTACCGATTAATTAACACCTACATTTGAGAATAATGTCATTTTGCAGTTGTGGAATTATCTACATAAATATCTATGTACATAAAATGCATACACCAAAATATAAATCATTTTCATAGCCGTTCGTCAGTCCATCATTGTAATAACGACACAGAAAAATGCGTAACAAAAGTAACGATGAAGTGAGATTGTGTTGTTTAGCTTATAGCTAGTTGAGACAGATGAGAGAGAGGTCGTCTCATGTTCCATAGAACAACCTGCTTATACAGATACTTTCGTTTCGTTGGGCAAAGAGAGATTTGGATTTGTTTCTCGTGGACTCACTCCGTAAAGTAGGTATTAGGTATGTATAACTACGGCCAGCATGAATACATTTTGGTTTATTTATCTCTGTCTGTTAAATGCTATGCCATAACTTTTTTATTTTTCCTTTCATTATTTTACTGATCTCTATAAAATTTTAAAACACAAGCAAATGCATAATAAACATTCTATTTTATATGTAGTAAATATAATTGCTTATTTTTATTACATGTATGTAAATTATATAGATGTTATCCAATTTCATTTCCCTTTGACTATCATACGGAATGCGTTTACTTATTTGTCCTCATTGACATTTTTGACATCTGTGTGTAAGAAGAGAGTGGAATTTATACTATAAATTGTAACGTAATGTCCAGATTTCACACGAGTGTCTTCATAGTAAGTAGAAGTAAATATGTACCCACCAACCTAACTTATGCAGTAACAATTATCGTAAATATACCAATAGAAATCAGTAGGTGACCAAAACACTTGAAAGCTATACAGTTAAAAGAGTATGTAGTGATACATAACATACATGTAAAATGTATTATGTACTAAGCTAATTGTTGCTTATTTAATGGTAAATATTATTGTTGTATTGTACGTATGTGGTAGAGAAGATGCAGGAGCTAAGAACCCACGTAAAAATAAATGGCTTTCATAGTTGTACTTACAAAATAAGAATCAGCATGAGCCAAGTCAAGGTCTACATGTTTGCTCTCTTATGGCCAGCTGTTATCTACCCATGTTCTTAAGAATTATATATTCTATCACTTAATAGGCATTCATATTCTAATTTCCTTTCTATCACATATATACATACTTGATATGTGTCTGGATGTTTCATCTATGATATCGCTTCAAATAACTATAACTATTGTTCAAGTTCACATTAAAATTTATTCTATGATTTTTTCTGCGAAAAACTAACAATAAGATGGGGACACATGCACAGTAATTTGAAAAAGGACGTAAATAAGATTCTTGATACAACGTACACGTCCACCTTACACGTCGTCGTTACATAAATTTTAATTGCGTTATACATTATTAATTTTTATATACTTAAGTAAGTAATATAAAAATATTAATGTAGAACTAAATGAGCTTTATATGTAGTGTATGTAGGTAATGGGGAGTAGAACAGTATGACAAGTGCTGTGAGTACACATTCAAATAGTTACTTACATTAGAGTTTCTTTGCCTTTATGTAGTAGCGGTGAAAGATAATAAGAACTAAGCGAAACCAGTTCACCCCTACCTTTGAAGAAGAAAAACGGTATGTACATAAAGGCAATAGCTCCACGTTAGAGATCCAGTTTGGTATTTTGTGGTACTTACAGTTCCGTTTCAGCTTTTGCTCGTGTACAGCTTTTGAAAGAGAAGAGCATTTAAGACGCTAATATAAGAATTTTCTACACTATTTTACATAGAGATTTAATTATCACATAACTACTTACGGCATATTTATATCTATCTTTTTTACTTTTATAGAATGTAAATTTAATAATTTATTAATGAAGTGAAATACTTACTTAATTGTAAATACTGATTTCTCCATGCCTTTGTTTTTCATTGCTATTTTGTTTACGTATAATTGTTTTACAAAGGGGGAAGGTAGAAATAGTATTTGGTATAAGTGTAAGTTTATTAATTGAAGTTAATGTATATATAGATAAGTATTTATACGTATTAGAAAGACGAATGGAAAGAAAGAAACAAAGTGAAATTGCGGAAGGAAAGGGAAATGTTGATCTGCAAGGTATATATAGTTGGTAGTAGGAGGATCTCGATATATTGTTACGTAGTATATGTATAGATTGCATATTATGTGTGTTTTGTAATTGTGGGTAAAGTGAGTAGGTAAGTATCTCTGAAGGAATTAGGAATGGTGGAATCTGTTTGGTATGAGGAGAGAGCAGATGCTGGAATCCACATAACAGTTTCAATGAACTAATATTCTGCTTCTAAGAAACATTTTTTCAACAAGTCTGGATTCCTTATCGAGTGGTTAGATGTCAGAGATTGTTGTGATTCCACTTGTTTGTAGCTCAAAGGAACCGAGCTCAAGAGAAAAAACTATTCTTTTGATGTGCGATGATGTCTTGGATCATAAAGACGTCTGTACTCTCTCTAATATTCTATCCGTTATATATACTTACACTAAAGGCACGCAAATATGTGTATTAGGTTATACTAAAGCCACTATATGTGTATAACATAGGATATGTCTCATCTTCTTCTGTTCTCTGTCTTCATTCCCTCACTTGTCTATCTCTAACTGAATGTAGCTGTCTGTATTCACCTTCCCTCTTCATTCCGTTTACTATCTCTACTATTATTCTCACCAATGCAACTTTTATAGGATCTTATGGAATGAGTTATGCGGAAATTTGCTCATCCTTACTCTATATACCATTTCCGCAAACATTATTAAACATACACAGTCACATAATTGTTATCCTTATTTAAATATGAACTAGTGATATACCAAAATGTATGAAAAGCTATTATTATATTAACTATACGACTTCCACCTATTCAGTTATTACTTCAATTAGTGTGTTTATACATATCAAATGATGTTACGGAGTATCTAATATATAGTAAGTGAGCTGTTTTCCTCAGTTAAAATGTGTTGCAGTTGCAGAAGATAAAAAACCTGATCCTTTATTGTCTTTATCATTCACGTTGCACGGACACATATTGTGTAGTTTAAAGATCACGTTGGTGCTCACTCTTAACTTTTCTAATGAAATCACAAATGTTCGGCATCTTTGTAACTAAATATGTTTGTAATTCGCATTTATATAAGTGTAACATTGAATTCAATCTTCTCCTGTATCATTTATAGCTCTACTCACTCAAGCCATTATTATTACATATTACAAAATTATATGTTTGGCTAAGAGATTAAATAACGAAGGTTTCATTGCAACTTTTACTTGTAGGCAAAATAAACTTAGAAAATAGAGACAATGCCTACGATGAGTTTTTGCATTTATGCCTTTGAATTTATGCGCAAGTTTCATTTCATTATCAATACATGACAAAAATTGCCCCAGCGTGCCACATTAACTCCCTTCGTAACGATATTACCATCTGCTTAACTAATCATAACTACACTTAAGTGCTGAAACCTTAAGTATGTACACTGCCTTGTCTAATATTAGTTTAAAAAATTTCATGCTACATACAAGTACAAGTTAGGTACATACTACAACGAAGAACAGAATTTTCCGAAATGTGCAATATCTTTTAATTTTATAATGTGAACATTTTTGCAATAAAGTTGCTCTTGTTAGGCTTTGCTATACCAGTACAATAATTGAATATTATACAGATGGAAAAAGGCGAGAAAATTTAATCCCCAGTCATTAATGAAATTCATGACTGTATACTGTAGATTAAAAGTTGGAAAAATTTTGCAAAAATTCAATTAGTTTTCGCCTACTAGTTATCAGCAGAACTTGTAACAATTTCAACTTCCATTGCGTGAACTCTTCGATAGAATTATTTGTTGCTGTTTTAGCAATGAAGTTGCATTACAGATTTTTCTTCAACTATGAGTCTATGAGTAGATAAGGTGTTTAATGGAAAAGAATACTAATTGTATTTAAGACATATTTGTGCTAGATAGTTAAATACATACTTACAACGTATAATACTTTGAGAAAATTATTTAGGGCAAGAAATTATACATTATACATGCAAAATATTCCTTACTGTCAAACTCACATAATAATTATGCTTGGTATAGGTACTTAATGTAAACATGTATTAAGTAGTACATTAGTCGGTAGCTCAACTTTGTTATCTCTTCTTCACTCACTCATTCAATCAGTTTATTTACATACCTATCCGTATAAAATATGCAGTTAGTATGTAATCCTATAGTAGTATGCACATCTACTGACTTAAATGCATTGGCACTCTACTGACTCTACTCATTCATCTTCAGCTTAGCTCTCTCATGTAAATGATCAGTGAATTGTTGAGTAGTTGAAAGCTTCATTCATTCATTTTTAACTAATCTTAAGTAGACAATATTATCTGAGTCATCTTGGTCTTTAATTGCACTGCTTATCTTTGGATTCGGAAGCTTTCACTGTTGATGTTTCAATTAACTCTGTCCTTGTTTGATCCACTAGAAATATTGCAAGAGAATCGTAATTAACTTCGCTTATTCTTCTCCAAATCTCCTCCTCATCTTCTTCGCTCCTGTCTGTCTGCCTGTTTGTCTATATTTAGAAATTCTCTCTACATTAAGTAGTCAAATCTACTTATTTACCCCATACACTATTAAAACTATTCACAATGTCTTTCATATACCGCTCTCAAACTGCTACTTCTACTGGAATACTATTAATTGCTATGGAAAATGCATTGAATAGTTAATAAATGCTTCTATGTTTTATTTGTTTACCTCAGCATACATTGATTTTACTTATTATAAGTTTGGGCATACTGATGCAGAGATAAACAGGTCCGTAAATATTTCATTAAGCAGGTAAGATATGGTTCTGCGTCTCAAATTCTCAAGTCTATATTATTACGGGCTTTCTATTCTTATAGACAAACCTGTGTTGCAAGAAATTTTGTATTTTGCATTTCCTGATAATTTCATGCATATATTATAGCAGATTGAGTATTTCTTTATTAATACACATGCAGTAGTATTAATACTTCGATCAGTCATGCGAAATTTTCTAAGACAACTGACTTTCTTATAAACAACACTTTCTCATTAATAAAGTTTGAAGGAATTCGATTAAAATCTCCATGACATGAACTATATACATGCATATATTTTGCAAAGTACCCAACTTAATGACAATACAGTTATTTGTAGGTAGGTACGCTTCAGATATCCTCCTAACAAGTCATATTAAACATGACACTTCTATAGGGAGACCAAAATGTATCATCGTAAGTATACGTGCTATAATTAAATGTGTATTCAGATCGTTGTAATAGATGGATGTGTGCACAGTGCGGTTTTTCTTAATATTTGATTTGACATTCTGTTTGCATTGGTTTATTTTATAGAGGAAGATTAGATTGAGTAGGGTTGTTGTGTGGAGCCGAGCGGAGTCTGAGGCAGTAGCTAGGCTTTGCCCCGAGCTACGGCAAACAACCACCGAAATCCCAGAGAGTTAAAAGTGCACATAAATAGAAATGACTTTTCTAGAGCTGCCTGACTGCAACCTATAAAAGATTATCTTTGGCTTTGACTCTTTGTTCTTTGCTGACTGATTCGAATCGGACGGATATATGAGGTGGATATTTCCCCTGATTGTCACTGACGTGACATGACAGTTCCCCAAATTACAAACCCAAGTTCACATCTATTATAAAATGAGATGGAGAATGAACACATTTCCCATATTACTCTTTTATTAATTCATTCTTCCTCTATCTATATCTATCTATGCAGATTAGCTATAGGTACCTACATAGTACCTACTGAATACAAAAGAATCTTTCAGATATATAGTAGCATTGTCTCATCTGCTCTGTTAATGATGGACCTCATATACTCCTTAGCACTTTATAAAAAAATATAAATACAGATGTTAACATTTGTTTGTCGGTCGGGAGGAATCTAGTCCATGAGTATTGCTATTTGTTTGCTACGCACAAGTGCATCCTACAATGAACGTACCATGTACTTATATACCACTGTTTAATGCCTTATAGCCATTGGAACGACTTCATGTGGTTCTTGCCACTTGCGAAATAAATAGATGTTTGTTTTCTTCGCTTACTACGTTACTTACATACATTTAGACTTTGTCTGTCTTGTGTATGGAGCAAAAAGTGCCACAAATATTTTCCTAAAACGATGTTGGAAGGTATCTGTGTGTTTATTGTACGCAAGTAAGTCAAAGCCAAGTCAAGTCAGTTCCATCTACTACTACTACACGGGTAAAATTGGGAGAGTGTTTCCATTCCTTATAGGTACAACTTACAGACATAGCAAATACAGATATGTATGTGTTTATTGTTTTGGTGGAAGTGGATCCAGAGTTTTGTTAGATGTAAGTAAATGCAAGTAAGTTTTGCAGAGAAGAGCACATAAGTAAGTTGGTAAGTAACTAAGTAAGTACTGTACCACTGGAGAAGGTTGCATTGCAGTCAGAAATTCCGAAATAGACATACATAGATACAGAACACATCACAACAGAATAAGAGAGAGTGTAAGTAGTAAGTATAGAGTGGAGAAGATCCCAGTCAGAGAATTAAAGGAAAAGAAGAAAAGGAGGCGAAAGATAGAGAGAGAGGAAGACAGAAGGAGAGGGTGAGGAAGGCGATGGACTCATGATACATGTACATGGGGAGGAGGAAGAGAAGAGTAAAAGTCGATATTGTTTCCGAAATAGTCAAATGCTTTTAAAAGAAAGGGAACCATTAATGGATCTAACCGCGAAGCAGATACATTCGGCGAAAAAGAAATATACACCTTGTGCTCAGATATACGATTATAAATCTATCAGATTCCAAGTTTGTTATTGGTTTGGAGAGTGCATCAAGAGAGATGTGCTCTTACTTTGGGTGTAACTATCACGTTATTTCCGACCAGTTTCGCTCGCTCCTTTCCTTCTTTTACTTCTTAGCCAAAGAGACGCTTCTCTTCTGATTGCTCATACACAATACTACATACTCTACTTTATACACTATATCTACCCTATGTATCTATGTACTTATACAAAACTATTCTCATTCACTTCTTTCTAAGTAAATATCTCTATTTTGCTCCCATCCATTCTCCTCTACTCTACTCTCTATTCTCTTCCTTGACTTTCATGTACATATAAACACATTCTTTACTCTCTTTGAATCCTGATTTCAAAATCTCAATTCACTTTGGATTCTCTCACAGCATAACACACAAGCACAGTTACGCAAACGACATGCAATACCAGAAAAACACAAATAGTAGACATACTACTAAAGTAAAGCAAAAAATTCACATCTACTAATATAGGTGAAAACCACATAATTACTGATATATCTTATATCAATGTATTTAGTACAATATTATCTTAAATATAGTATATACATAGATGCCGGTTTACGGATGCCGGATCTCCTCTATTATCTGCCATTCGTAACTATGGTATAAAATTTTGAATCAGTGTAAGTATAACCCGATTTAAAGAAAATGTGGATGAATGTATTAAAAATCGGTAGCTATCACATAGCTACATATATAATGTTTAATATTGCATTGCGTTGTTTAACTAACGACCAATATTACATAATACATATTTACATGCGGGCGGGTGGTACTATGATAAAGTAGAATTGTGATGTGCTCTTCGAGAATTGACTTGCGTAACCGCTCTGACTGTCTGTATTCTTTAGTGTAGCTGAGGATGAGTTGAGTGCAAAGTAGGTCTACATTTGTAACTAAGTATGTATATCCATATCCATCCATAGATAAATAGTCGGATAGTGTACTGTACTGTAGTGGGAATGAAATAAAAGTGTGCGGGTTGGAAGTTGGATGTTGGAAGTCGGAAAGAAAGGAAAAGTGAGTAGCTGATGCAAAGCAATACACAGATGAAAGTTATCCATATTATTATTATAGAGAATAATAAGTAGCTATCTAAGAAAAATAAGGCGAGGAGTAGCTTTATCTTTAATATGATGTGATGGGATGTGGTGTGATGTGGATGTGACTGGTGACTTGACTTGACTGTGACTGAACTAAAACTCCACTAACTATGTATGTATATACATCTGTAGATGCTACTTACTTAACTTACCACAACATAACATAACAGACAGACAGATCCGACGGGACGGGAACGGGAGAGAGAACTTATAGTAAGTATTGTACATACATAACGTGACGTAACATAACATAATGTAACTAAAATAAAGTAAAGTAAAGTAACTAGTGCAGAGAGAGAGAGATGCAAAGCCAAAGCCAAAAGGAAGCCGTGCCTTGAGTTTGAGTATCTTAGAAAGAATAGTATAATGCAATAGTATAATGTTATGTAGTGTAAGGAAGGTACCTATCCACATTTTGGTGTTTAGAAGCCGTTAGAGTTACGTTGTAGTGTAGTTGTAGTAGTAGTGTTGAGTTTTTTCATTCGTATTCGTAGTCAAGTCAAGTCACTTAGGTTTTTTCATTCGTAGAGTCACATTCACATCACAGACACAGAAAGAGAGAGTCATTTTATTATTATAGAGTGGAGTAGAGAAAAAGAGAGATGTAGTTTAGAAATAAGTAAAGTAAGTAAGTAATGTGGAAATGTAAAAGAGTGTAGCCGAGTCGATCTGTGAGCTGGAAATCACAAATCCTTCCAAATCGACGACAGCATTATAATGATTTATCAAAACTTTCTTTCACTCCCTTATTCCTATTCGTCTCATGACGACAATATAGATATTGAAATCCGACCACACATTTACACTGAGCACTGCAAGGAAAAAGGGATTATATTGCCTTTTCCATTTCTTTATTTTTTATTCTATATCCCCATCTCTCTCACTCTCCTTTGCATTGCTATTCCTATTATATAGTGCCTACAGTCTACAGTAGCTACCTAAGCTCGCTTCACTCACTCGTCTTTATTTCAAAGGCTCATATCCAGGACTTTTTCCAACTGTACTATATAATCCTGATAAATAGGTTGACATCAATTTTTTTATTTTCTCAGCCTCAACTGATGCATCCCTAAAGATGAAAAGAGAAAAAAATATTCATTCAGAATTTTCAAACCAAACCACTATGCTACTGTGCTGTGCATGCCTTATTCTTATCCTTATTCTTATTCTCATTCACTTACATAACATATAATAAACATACATGCATATTCTCCAGCGAGGAAACTACCTACACTCAACTCCTTTACAATAACTGCGACTACAACTACATTGTCCTTAAATTCTTGTATTTATACGCCAATATGACATAACATAACAGAACAAAGCGTCACACACAGTACACTACAGTCACTCACTCTACTTAAGTATCATAATGGAAGCCTTGCTTTTCCTTACTTTAGTTATCCTAGCTATATTATAGGATACCCGTCCTTCCGTCTGTCTCCTTCCTTCACAATATCATACTCTTTACTTTAAACAGAGACGTTTATGTACTAGTAAACCAAGAAAAGCAGCTACTAATACAGATACAGACGTTCCCATACACTTTCCTCAAATATTCTTACTCCTCTCTATTTTGACTATCGATTTCACACTTTTCACATGTCCTACAGCCCTTTCTAGTCCATTTCTCCGCTTCAAAGGGATTTCTTCATACGAATTCATGTCCATCCGTCCTCTGTATCATACTGTCATATCCATATCAGTTTCCAAATGCCTCTTTTTAGTGGATCACATTGTATTCCTCACGAGGAGACAATGAAACTCTTCTTTTACTTATTACTGCACTATTTATATGAGCATAGTCGATGAATGCGCAAGGTCATAATATTGTTAATGACATTCCATGCAATTCTTTAATAAATTGTAATTAATATTCCGTAGTTCCTTACATCAAAAACATATAATATATTGAAACAGGGATATTTCATGGATTAAAACACTCTCTTGTGTTGTTAAAACGTAAGGTGTCGTTTACTACCATTGAAAATTAATGTTACCAATGTTGTTATAAAATTTGGTATTTATTTTATTTTAGGTTGCATGCATGGAACAATAGTGTAGGTGTGTACTACATACTACGCATTTATTATGCATCCCTTCGTAATTGGCATTATTTCTATATTGGCAGTAAACACGCAATAGACAGTAAGTATTATTTACCTGTAGTAAGCATAGCTAGTAGTGAACTTTGGTTTTGCCTGTAATCAGAAATCACACTCATTTCAGTCAGCTTTTAGCAGAAAGTATCCATTAACCAATCTTCAGTCACCGTCTCGTCTCCCTGCTCTCCATTATTTTTTAGCGACCGCAGTTTGGTTTAGCTCTTTTATTGCTTAATTCTGTATCACTTTTGTATGCGTTATGTTATTACTTACGTGTAGGAGGAGGAGGAGGTCCCTATATAAATACATCCTATGCATCACCAGTATAATATATTATTACCCATACAATAATATTGTTTGTACTTAATAATCTTAATATTTGGATGGATGTAAATGTAAGTAAATATGTAGCTACTGCGGATGTGATGTGAATGCACAGTCTCGTTTGGTTTGGTTTGGTCTGTCTGATTCATGATAAGTAAGTATTATGTAGCCATGAAATACAATACATTTATATAGATATTGTATCAAGTATGTATTACGAATATTGTCTTCATCGTTTACAGAATTGTCTGTTTCCCTTTGCTCTTCGTGTTTTGACTTTACATCACATCAGAGAAATATCACAGCAGACATTTTCAAGTCAAGGCAGCTATAAAATAAATAAACTATATAATATTATGTGCATTGCATCAGTCACATAGCCATAGTGCACATAATAATTCTATATGCACTCAACATTTAGTTAGATTCATGGTCCACTACTCCCATATTAATTTTATTGCTGCTATTACTATTACTATTAGCTATCATCGATGGTTTAACTCCAAGTTCTTTAGCGTGCCATCACCTTTTCCTTTCCTTCCAGCAGCAAAGCAAACCACCGGAGCACAATAGCATGAAATACAATAGCACAATACTAGAATACAATACAACAATCAATTGACACTCGAATGCGAAATTTTGAAGGTCATTTTTTCTTGAAACCAGCCCTGTGTAACATCCTTCTTGGGAATCGACTTATGAGAAACTATCGTACCATGACGGCATAAACTCAATCCTTTCTTTTCTTCACTCACTCACTACGAACTATTACTGCAAGACAACGATTTGATTTATATATTCATGTGGATTGTGGATATAGTTGTCAACTTTATATCTACCACACGCATCCATTAGCTTCACCATCCTAACTATTATCCTATATCGTCGTATTTATGTTGATTTTTCTCTATTGTCTGCTCCTCTCACTGACTTCACTTCACTTCGTCTTAAAAGTAGTTTTATGCACGCTCAATAAACAACCATAGCGTCCTCTCCTCCACTAAACCATTCCTTTATCCAACTACTGCCTACCTACTTTAATTCCAGCACGGACAAACCAACCCTATCAATCCTCAATCGTAAAATCACTTTGTAAATATTACTATAATTCAAATAAAATGCTTGGCACATCCATAAACACACGAATTTCTTGATTTCCTTCGTAGTACCTCTCTATCGTTTATTGTACCTTATTGACTTCACTTACCAATTGGGATACTATGAAAAACAGATAGTAGCAATTTCCACTGGACGTGGATGGCTCTACACAGCATTAAGAAATTTTGGAATTCATATAATACGAATGGAATGTGAAATAGTATACTACACCTACTATAAAAACACGAAGGCAATAGGAATGCAATTAGTTCTTTGATTTCTAATTTCGTTTGAATTGCGTATAGGTGCATATAGCATATCCAAATATATTAGTAAAACAACGCTAAACGCAATTTATAAAGTGATACCTATACCCTAGATTCATTACACACATCACAGGTATCAAACTACGTCATTGGAAAAAATAGCATTTTCGTTGGCTGAAAAATTGCAATGCTAACATTTTTCTATATCTCTTGTTGTTAAATAGTTACTCAAAAGGCTGTGTAGTATTTATAACATCTTACTATATCTTTAATACATCGCGTAATGTAACTTATTGCATTATCGGTCATCAAATAATTGTGAGAATAGTGACCTTTTTTGTAGGAGAATATAAATACTGTAGTACAGTATTACCAAAATTCAGTAGAAATATTAGAAAAACAACTGCAGATAACTATAATTTCTTATAAATGCAAGAATGCATCACATTTGGGCAAGCGAATGCCTTTTGAAGGAAAAATGATTAACGATATGTTTTAACTTGTTTGCATACCATTACAATATTAATTAGCGTCCACATATAAGGAGGCAAAACTTCGTATCATGGATTTACGTATTACTCTACCAATCATCGAAGTGCAAATAAATAAAGACCTTCAGTTTACCATCATGCTATTTTCCATAACCACAATTATAAGTACTACTATATATGTAGCAATTCTACTAGCCACATAAAATATAAAAATTTCACATAATATTGGGTTGGTTATTTAATCTTGTACAATAGGTAGGTGTGGGGGCAAATTCTTCCAGTTAAATAAGTGAAATAAAGCATTTTTGTTAATACATTATGGATAGCTAAGTACGAATTACTAAGTATACTTGACATAATTTATTAGCTATACAGTTTGAATATACTAAGCATCTGTAATGTAAATGCATACATACTATATAGCGTAGTATACGAAATTTGAGTAAACCTTACTACTATTATATTATACTATAAGTACGCGTAGGTGTGAAAGCATTACTTATGTTATTTGTACACATTATACCTACTTGCACATTATGTAAGTATTATTTGCACTATGCATAAAATATATGTTTATACGTAATTTTGTTTACTTATTTTGGCAGTGGCATTGGATTGCGATGGGAAAGAGAGTCAGCTGAACTAAGTGAGTGAAGATGAGTATCTCATTAGAGAAGTATATTATTTCAGATATGAGATATGCGATGCGTAAAGGAAGACTTGGTTGAATGGTAAGTTTCTTGTCAAGTATACTTCATATAAGATACAAAAATATTTTATACCATTTTGCAGATACTATATGACAATGACACTGATATTTACTATAGCACGAACGAATAATTAAAATATAAAATATATCTAAATAGTAATACTTATTCTTATAGTTTAGACTTGATTTTGCATATATGCATTTGTATATGTTATGATATAACACAAAATGGTAAAATAAGTTAAAGTTTGAAAAGAGGAATGGTATGAAATGGTTTGGCTAGTGTGCTATTTAGTAGCAAGTAAAGTAAAGTAAAGTAACTTAAAGTGAGTAGTTGTGAGTTGAGTTGTGCAGTGGTCTGGTGAAGTGGAAGAGGTTAGTTAGGGTGTTCGTTCTCAAGTGGAAAATGGCATCAGTTGTCAGTTGGAGACAATGGAATGAGGATAGGTAACAGATGTTCCACTCCTCTTAAGTAATACGACGAGCTACTTTAAAAGACTTTCGTAGACTTAAGGTGGCAAGGTGCAAAAAGAAAGGACAGGGGCCAGGCGGAATGGCATCTTGGTGAAATGGATGATGATTTTGGGGCTAAAGGTGGAAGTTATGCAAGAACATCAAGTATTATTGTCAAATGAATTATTTGGAGTGAGAAATGAGAATGCCATTTGTATTCGTGTAACTGGTATGTGATAGTTGCACTTGAACATGGAATGTACATGACAATCATATAATATATACATACCTAGCAACTATTAAATGCTGACTTTTTCATACATATAATATATCAGTAGGTATTTACATACTGTTCATAATCTAAATCCTTAATCTACATAGATGCATTTAGTATAAGTATACATACTTACACATTATTACATAAGCATTGATATACTACATAATATATAACTATTTCATCCTGTAATAATATAACCCGAGAATTTTCAGTTGAATTGATATATCTAGGTAGGTATTACAATCCTTACTTATGTCCCTATTTAGTTCAGTTAACATAATATGAAAGTGTCGTAAAATAAACTTAAAATCAACATACTTACTTATGTAGGAAAGGTATTCGCTATAGTACAAATATAATCTCAGAATTTGAGGCTTACATAAGTTCAATACACATGTATGTGCATAGCAAATGTATTATCTGTTGTAGGTATGAGTGAGTGTGATATTCTGATGAGACATTTAGTGTTTTATTGTTGTTCGAGATGTGGATATTGTGTTGGCTGAGTTTGTTGGGTGACGCTGAGTGGCTTGGCTTTGCCTTGTCCCATAGATCATGGATGAGCTGACTATGATTGGCATTGATACTTTGTTTTCGACCAGAGCGAGCAATAATGCGATTAGTAAACTGGACATGCCATCAACCGAGGAACAAAAAACGAAATGAGCAATTGACTTGAGTCCAGTCAAGTCAAGCCAAGTCAAGCCTTGAGAAGCTACTGGACTGGACAACATTCATTTGCGCATAATTCATGAATCATGATTATGTTGATCCGAGTCAAGTGAACAGAACGGAGCTACATACATACTTACACACATACAGATACGTAGGCTCCATACTGCCAAACATAAACGCTCCTTTTTTCCATCTTCGTCGCATTTTCTTTTCTTATCTCCTTCTCTCCTCTCTCAGGATCTCAAGCAGCGGAGATTAGTAATTATTATTACACATAGCTAGCTATGTAGGTGCATACATATTATCTATTATCTATCTACATACATTCAGATGCTTGGTTACACTACAAATACGCACAGAGGGCTTTAACTTCAACTTCGTGCACTGCACTGTGCTCTACCTCACTTACAATAATTATTTTACCTGCACTGCTGCTGTGTTATAGCTATAACATTTTTCTAAGTGTAATATATGTCTTCTAAATATTTATGTGCATCTAGTATTTATCTTCTTGAGCAATAGATTTTTGTATTGTATGGTAATCCAAATTAAAGTGCAAGAGAAACTTGAAGCAACTAAGTAGAAAAAGTATTGTCCACCCCTATTGAATAGAATAAATGGTCTTAAAACTGTATTAGTTTCCTAATATTGGATTATGGGCAGATAATATTATTTGAGCTAGCCCTGTCCTGAGTCTAATCTCTAAATATTATTATAAAGGTAGATAAGAGTTAGTTTATTGTTCACAGAACACCATCATTAATATCAAAAACTATCAACCAGCTAAGCTTTTCTATATTTTCGTATAATATTAAATGTGATCTGTTGGGTTTGGGTTGTTGCTGTACTGTGTACTGTAGTATAATGCATTGGTTAATGTATACCTACGCAAGGCACATTACATGTGCACAAGCAATAAATAAATAGTCTTATTCCCCACATGCTCAGCTCTTAATGTATACAAAAGGAATCGGAATCAGATTTCCCATAGAAAACTCACCACGTTATCTGTCTATTCTATTTTATTGCTGTAGTTGTATAATATTTACGTACACAAGCTTAGTTACCTATGTACCTACGTTAGTCATTGTTACCTTGTATCAGTGTGAGGATACTTATTGCCTGTGTGTATGCATTTGCCCGGTCAGGACGACGTTCTTAATGTGCTAGCTATCCATATCCAACTTATTTAAGTTCCTACAATAAATTATTGCATCACATCACATCCGAGTTCTGTTCTGTTGTGTGTGGGTGATTGAGGAATGAGTGAAGTTCTATTCCATTGCAGGCTGTGTATATGGAAAACTACAAAAAGAAAAGGCATTATTGCTTTTTAGTAAAGATTTTTGTTGATGTTGATGTTGATGTTGATATATTTGGATTGAGGGGAGTAAGTAGTGGGTACCTTTAAATTAAGGAAGAGAATTCAAGTAAAGGGATAATACATATTTAGTTATTGGTTGTGTATTTGTGTATTGATTGGGATATGTGATGTAGAGTGTTTGAAATGTAGGGTAATGGAGAAACCATAAAGGCAAAAGGGTGGGCTATCAAAGGTGTTCATGGGGTAGGTGGGAAAATGTAGGAGGATTGGGCTGATGCATTTTTTATCCGAGGCGACATCCCGCAGAGTTGACCCTTGTCATGGATCCTTTTTTCCAGATGCATCTCCCTGGCCTGTATCAGCTTACAAAAGTACGGCATTCCAACATCCATTTGACAGATTTATCGCCACTGATTAACAATACAGATTGCGTTTTTTTAAAATAAATCCCCATTGATTTATTTCGTATAAAAAGGATTCTCCATGTGTCTGTGTTGTTCTGTATGCATTATAAAGACCAATGACCATATTCTATTCACTGTGGATTGCTCCGGCCGTCGTCTCACTTCACTACTAACAGTCTTTAGTTTGCTCTTTTTACACATACACACACGTACTTACACTACTTGCTCTTGCTCACTTTTCTGTGGATTTCTACGTATACATACAGATATTATGTACTACAATCTTAACTTAAATAGCTATTCTCTATCATATTATTGCTTATACATAAATGTACACAATATAATCCTTACTGCCTCTGTCTATGATGCTTACTACATAACATAGTTTAGCCAGCAGACTTTGGCCAGTGTTGAATTGAGCATTTTAACAACATTGAGCTTAGGAGAGCGTAAGCATTCTACAATAAAAGCTCAAGTGAATCGCTTTTCTTACTTAACTTACTCTTTTGATTCTTCATCTACTATTTAACTAGAGACTCTTTGCTGCAGTAAATATCTATAAAGTATGTAGTATGTTGTGCAATGCAAAAGAAAAGCAAACGATCTTCTATATCCTCGTCGACTGACTTGACTCGACTCGACTGCTCGCTCGCTCGCCCCTGCCTTTATCTCATTTCGATTATTCATGCCACTTCGCCTATAAATTTTCCTTCTTGACCGCTAGATTTGTTCGTTTCCTCAAATTCCGACAGCCTGGATGAGTAAAGTACCTTTCAAATCTACCTGTGGTGTCTATGTGAGCTGCTCTTTCCTATTCCTTCTATTTTCTTCGAAGCCTAAGAGAATGACGATCATCCAAACCCAAGGTAATAAGGCAGAAGCTAGTCACATACACGGCAGGAACATCCATCTCGAACGCCTCTTCTTATAGCTGACAATGAGCAACAAGGCGCAACATAATATGTTTGTTTATTCATTCACCACTCACTAATATTCAGGCCATCCCATAACATAAGTACCTAGTAGATTAAAGCCACATCTCCAAATAACTATTGCATATTTCTAACCAATACCACAATAAATTAAATATTCACAATTACAAAATATTAGCGATAATTAGACAAAAATGTGCTAAAAAATAAAATGTTATGTAGATATTCGTACATGTTAGGGAGATATTTAGTATTTGGTAAGAATATAACTTTCATTTAGTACATATTTAGATATAACATTAATTAATATACTATGTAAAATATTTACAAGCAACTAATACCCTATCTCTTATTAGAAAGCCATTTAATGAACAATGCATATAGGACACGGTTGCATTTCTGTAATTCTATTGACTTGAGATTTTTAGTTATGTTGTGATCAAAGGAGGTATTGAATCAATAAGTTATACAGATAGGGAATTTTCAGTCTGCAATACAGTATGTCGCAAAAAGACATTTCAACTATATAGGGAATGCATGTACAATACAACACAATAACCTTCTATTAACTACTAAATCGTGTAGTAACGCATGGTGCTATAAAATGTAATGATTAAAAAAACAGTTATCGCTTAATTAATAAAAATTTGGTCCAGAAAATAGAAAAACTTTTAAAATGCATATTATATCTGTACTTAAGGGTGACTAGAAGGCAATTCGGGGAAAAATTGCAGGTCACCAGAGCAAGTGGAATAAAAATGGTAGACATGTTAAGAATCTCCAGCTTTTTCTCTAGGGGTTATGTTCGCCCGTTTTTTCATAAAAAAAATTCTAGCATCAACAGGTAATTTTTGAAAAAGAGAAGTCTGGGATAGGGATTTACATGTAATTGACACTTTGACCA
>JAQFYC010000441.1:0-56670 GCA_034694165.1 Tomocerus mixtus
TATGTGACCCATTTTTGTCTAACTTGTACTGGTGACCCGTTCTCCTATCCGTGCTACCCATCGAGTCCCCCTTAATAAGTAACTTATTTTACTACTAATCGTACTAGTACATACACACGTTATGTTCCTAGCCCCATACATTGAAATTGTGTTTTATTTTATGAATTATGTGGATTTGTAATATAATTAATATGAATCAGACAGGAAATGATACTGATACCGCTTTTATCTACCTAATTGATAACCTAGGTGTAATAGCAATATTGCTATTTAGCAGTATTGTAAATCCCATTCATACTGTGCAGCCATGGCGTAAATTCTACACTTGATATTTAATACCGAATTACTATTACTACAAAATATAATTTACCATAATGGAATACTGCCAAATGTATAGCTATAGTTAAATAAGTCAAGTTTAAAAATTCAATATACTGTACCTCTTCCCTTGGTATGACTACCACCCAGACATCGTGGCACATGAGGTCCCACGCAGCCTCAAGTAAAACTGCAGCGTCCAAAACAATTACTTTTTGACCCGCTGCTACCAGCTCCGTTATCCTCTTTTCTACAAGACCTTGAATTTCTGGCCACACAATATCCGTAAGCTTCTTCATTTCGTCCTTGTTATTGAAGACTTTGAGACCTAATTGTCCACGGTCAATGGTGTCACCTCCTTCTCGTAAAATACTTTCCCCGAATGTGTCTACCAATTTTTGAAAGCATGATGTTCCGGATCGATAGGCCTCGTGCCCCATTTGGTCGCAATTGATAGTTGAAATTCCTAAAGTTTCCAGATAGGAGCAAATGGTAGACTTTCCACTGGCAATACCACCGGTTAGTCCAATTATGTAGGGTACCGATGGTGCCTTTTTCTAAAACAATAATTCGTAAAGTTTTTTTAAAATTTGGGCACTGGGAAACAACGCGCTGGATAATAATGGGCAGGACCCACATAGGCGAACTACTGTGTCCAAGGGAGTCAATACTCATTACGTATTCATTCAAACATCAAACATGATCAAATTGATTGATGGACTTACAACAGGTTGTAGTCTGTCTCCCAGAATACGAATTCGTTGAGAACTGGAACTGATTTTGTCCTCTTCGTATTCGCTGTGCTTCATCGGTTCGGAAAAGAGTTTTATATGATGAACTTCTAAAGGTGGAAAATTTTGTTCTTGGCGTAATTGATTAATTTTAGCCGCACCTCTTATTGTTTCAGTACTCACAACAATAAAATCTATATCTTTCTCCGTAACGGTGGGTCCAAATGGATCTGTTAACGGCACTATTCTATGTGTCAAGTTAGGAGCTATATCATCTAGAAAGTTTTTTACCCGTTGAATTCTTTTTTCATATGGTTCTATCAACTCGAACAGCAACTTAGCTATCAAAAAAGGAAGGAAAATAAATTGTTTTGTTTAATGAATGAATGAATGAATTGTTAATTAGTAGAAATCAATTAAATTACTATGTAACTATATTTCGTTGCTATTACTTTTGATCATTTCGTCGTCAGTCACACCTACAATGAGCTCTTTGTTGCATCTTAAAACAGCTTCTGTAAGAAGGATTTTATGGGCATTGTGCATTCTGTCAAATGTTCCTCCAAGAGCTACAACATCGTAAGTCTTGAGAGTTTCCTCAGCCTCTAAAGATTCGGATGAATTCTTTTCTTCGGGTTCCACGACAGCCTCTTCCAGAAACTGCACTTCAAAATTATCACTTTTCTTCAAGAACAATTCATTAATAAGTCCTTCCACCCTGGCCTTCGTTACTCCACTTTTAAATTCGGAATCAACCATGACAAGGTCAAGAGGTTGCTTGACACATTCTAGTATAGAATTTGGCTTTTTCAGTAAAAGTCTGATATCCAAATGTGGACATTGTGATGTTGCTTGACTGTATAAGGCTGCTGAAATTCGGCTGAATTTATATCTAGTACTATAATCTAATATAGACATTTCTCCATCGATTTTCCAAGGGTACACGTAGAGAACTCCGCTAAGTCGTTTCTTTGCGGCAGCTAAATTCAATCTAGTTCTTGAAGTTAAGTTAATTGTTGAAGATGTGAGAAGAAGTAATCCTGTCAATGCCATTTTGCTCCAGAAGTTTTGGGAGAAAGTTGGAACTGGAACTCAGATTTCAGCTCAATCCTTAGCAGTTGTCGTTGACTCGTCAGTCAGAAAGAAAGTGCACGATTTTCGGACACTCGTTCTTGTGGCCTTGTCCGCTAGCTGACCCTGACCGTGACTCGTGCACTTGCAGCCTTGCGGGGAATGGGAGTGGACAAGCGGATAACTAAATAAAATTCATCAAATCCTTATATTCATTATATACCTGCCTGATAACATTCTCTCCAAAATTGTTATATTTTTGTAATAATGTTACTTGTATATAGCTTGACCCGTAAATTACAGGGGAAGAAGATGTGTGTATAAATAGTAATAGCAAATGTAATCGCTTACCTTTGACCTTTACCATCTACAAAAATGGAAAAGTTGCAAACTTTCTTGTTCTTCTAGTTTTGTTTCTGTTGCACTCTTCCACTTATAGTAGCTGTTAATTATATTATTTGGTTATCTAATCAGCTGGAATTTTCAGCCTGGAAACATTTGACATTGAACTGTGTTGATCAAATTAAAGAATTTTTAAAATGATGTTGTCAATATTTACCATGTAAATGCAAGGCAGTGAAAAGGAAGTAGAAAGTTTAGGAAGATCGATTGATTTATCTCACACAATTTGTAGTAGGGATATCCACTAACTCAAAATTAGCGGTTTCCCAGAGACATACTTTAGCAAGAATGGCAAAATTCTTACGAAATAAAAATGGACTATTGTGTTGTGTCATATTTTTTTAATGAGCAAGTTATTATAATGTATTAAATTACTGCAATAATTAATTAAATTATGTAATACAATTTGCATGCATTATGTATATACATTTATATTGAATAGCATCATAAATTATAAAGGCAGCAAAATTAATATTACTAATTTCATGTATGTATTAAATCAAATCAACCAACTAAACAGCATATTATTAGGAACTGTAGGTTAGGGAATCATCAGATCAGATAGTCATTGTCATTGTACTGCACGACATTATATCTTGCTGAAGAGCTTCATGCTCACATAAATATGCGATTAATATTATTAGTACAGTATGTGTAGTATTGTATAAGTAATTCTATACTATCAGCAAGAGCCAAGTATCAAGCAAAACACTTGAGTTAATAATAATTCTGTATTTATAATTCAATTTCAATGTATTTGTTATCCATCTCCCTTAAACTAACTACAATACACTACTGAAAAAGAGAGTAAGTACAGATAGAATACAAATATGCCAGTATAATAATTCAAAGAGATAAATAGGTTAAGGCCGAAAAGCATATTAACACCATTTTACCCGTTCCTAAAACCAATAATACAAATGTATCTAAATTATAGTAGTGTGGATGGTACTTTGTGACACTACATATATATATATATATGACTATGAGTCAGGCAGATGGAGGACGAAACTATGTGCACGGATTGCTTGCATGGGCACATGCCAATTATTGAAAATGAGTCTTGCTCAAGAATATAAGAATGTGCAGATGAGTAGGGTATGGTATGTATTACATACTAGGTATAATAATATGACAAATATGACTTGCTATATAAGAAAACAATATTCCCTGATTTCCATGCACAATGCAAAAAAAAGAGAATTTGCAGAATTATAACAATTGTATGTTAGCCTGTTTAGTATAATATGCCAATTTTATGAGCAATTGATAAATAGATGCATTGATTACCCATTTAATAAGTAAAGGTTTACCTTTTATTTTACATACTTACATACATATAGTAAGAAATAAATATGTATGTTAGTATGTAACTGTACTTCCTAATTGCTATATTTTTTGCCTAAAACCTAATTTAACTAATCATATTGTTCGTAAATGGGTTGAGTATGTAAAGTATTATATTTTATTATTATTGTGTGCTAGTAAAGCAATTTTATGTAGCACCAAATTCAATGTAATACTACAACAATTAGACTTTTACAATGTTAAATTATTGACTACAAACAAACTTGAAAATCCTAAGAAGAAAAAATAAAACTACAGTTGTCATTGTATATAAGTATTAAATAATGTACATACCTATAAGTAATACAAACTACCAATTTAATAATCGAAGCAACAGAAAATACTAATTATAAATAGGAATACTGTTAGTATTGTACTATAATGTAGATTTCTTTAAGAGATTTCCTTTCTTACTGATGTTTCACCTTCATGTTTTCTTGTTTAGTCCAATCGGTGATGGGTAAATGTTTATACTTCATAAACAGTCTCATTGCCATTTCGGCGTTTCTAGTCTAATGAAATAAATTAGAACCTTTTATATTGAGTATGTACTAATTCCTTGGTACTTTGCATGTTTTGTTTTGCAAATAAATGGGGTCTACTGACGAGAGTTGAAATATGTACACGTACCGCACAATGCAATCCCAAGCCTTTACCGTAATGTAGTTCGAGAAACTTTTCGACGATACGCTCAAAGCAATACGTTTTTGGAGATTCGTAGAAGTAACTGAAAACAGAAACAATAATGTTTGTAAAGAAAAATAATTTAATTGAAAATTGATTTATTTTCTACAGTAAATAGTAGGTTTACTACCTTGAATATTTGAAATCCCTTAGCATATCCTTTGGAATCCGTTCATCTAATTCCAACATGTTAAGTACAAGAGGTAGATTGTATCCAATAACAATTTTGCCAGCAATTAAGTTCAGGACCTCGGCTCTTACAGTGGAAAAGTCATAACCTGAATATTTAAAGAAACTAAATAGTTATGTATGTACCAGAGTCAAAATGGTATGGTCAAAACCATCTAACGTTCACATTCATCATCATATAACCCTTTTTCCATTTAATTTGTATCACTACGGACAATTATATTTTAAACTAGTCTTCAGATACTACGTATTTATGTATGCATAGAAAATTCATAAAGGTTGGCATCATTAAGTAAGTACATATTATTGAAATAATTTACCTTTTATCCGTAGTAAGGTAAGAGGTAATCCATGATTGAAAATGCGGTAGTTTTCGATGACCACGTTTACAGGAATTTTAATATACCTGTGCAAACGACATTTAAAGTAGCTGTCAACGATAGAGACTTGTACTGGGATCTCCTTGTTCCCATTAACTATAACGGTTTCACAAAATATCGCTACAGCCTCATTATCAGATCGAATTTTCCATGAAGATGTGATTTCATTTACAGTAGTAATGGAATAACTGGAACTGGGACCCCGTGGTGGCATTTCTGCTTTCTATGCGAATATTCTTACTTTTGGCACAGTTATTTTATTACCTACCTAATTACTACAATAATGTATGAACTGAAAGATAGATCTAAATTGGCACTTTAACTTTTTTGACTCAAAATATTCTTACTTTTCCTCCTGGATATACTTTTCAGCAATGAAGAAACAAATTAGCACTATTTGTGACTTGTGACGTGAGACGAAAAGGAACGCAACGCAATGAAAAGTGACAAGCAGTAATATGAAATACAGCAATCTAGAGATTTTACATGAAATTGAGAAAATCAATTTTCCCATTTATTACTATACCTGAATAGATGACATATTATGAAATGATGTACACATAATTTTCAGTGAAGGGGAGGAGCTAAATTATTCATCACTAAACAATTGGTAGAAAATCATTCTGAAAATCTCCTTTGTTTCTACTTATTAGTTATAGCTAAGAGTGATAGTGGGACGTAAGGCGTAATTTGCACACAATAGGCTCACCAGAGTGCTCTGTTATTGCATATGTTGCCATATTCAAGTGATTTTACCTTTGTGGGTCATTATTACATAACATCTTCATCTATAAATCACAATATGTATGATCAACTGCACACGATTTTACATTGAAGCTAAAGCAAAATAAAAAATTCTTTTTAATTCTTATTAAATAATTGACTTTTTTAAGGCTGCAGAGTACCTACTAGAATTCTATCTGTGTTTCAAAAATATTGTATCCCTTTTTTGCAAAAATCAAAATGTGCACTGCATATACGCATAACGACTTTACTTAGCGAAGGATAATGTACCAATGCTAATAATTTGAGTTAGAATACATTGCGTACTATGCTAAACTAACCCTGTGTACATTCTGACTCTCCCCAATCCTTTCCGGAAGGCTCAAAGTGTTCAAAGTCAAAGTGTGTTAATTACAATAGGATGTAAGATTCTTCTAATTGTTCAATTCATAGATTAAGTTATTTAGCAAGCACAAGGACAAGACGATTTTAAATAACAGTTTTAACTGTAATCGTTTTAATTATAAAGCATTTTGAGTATTAGTATAAAGTAGTAGTAATATCGAAGAAAGAGAAATACTGCATACATGTGAAGGTTGTAGTCATTTATTGCTTTTGTGTGAATAATTTAACAGTAGTTACATAATTACATTTTTATGCACTAGTGTGCATTACTATTGTAGTCATTGTATTTCAATAAGTCATAATATAAGTAATGTGAATAGAAGAATATTTAATCTGTAAAATCAATACTTTAATGTTGCAAACGTGTCATTGAAAAATCATTTTAATATTACAGTTTACAGTTACATATAACGAAGTAAGTAAATATGTTTTGTACAAGAAGTCTAAAAGATATAAAAATATTTATTCGCATTTACACAACCTAGATATAGTATTTATTGTAGTCATGTATAAATATGCTGCTACATACAAGTACAACTTATTGCTATTTAGTATAATGGATTCGTAGCCTTGATAGGCAATGGATGAGCTTCAGTATTAAAAACCCAATATTTCAAATCTATTAAATCGTCTGAGCTGAAGATCAGGTACAAATACTACAAGTAAAGAAAATATTATATTAGAATATAAGGTAGGTTGTTTTGATAGACAGTATGGTAAATGGTACTTGTAGTTGTATTACTAGATCACTAGATACTATGTATAAATATATGATATACTACATACCTTAAGAGTTTCAGCCAAGAAAAAGCTTTGCTGAACATCGTCGAAAGTCCGGTAACGAAGGTCAACATCTACATTTTTTATTCCAGAGTATCCTCTTCCTGGTTCTACTTTGCAGAATTTTTCTATAGCTTGAGCTGCATCCCAAGCCCATTCTCTGTACTTAGGATCTTTTGTTATCCGGTATAAAATAAAATACGATTCAATCGTCTCTGGCCGTAAGATGTAATTTGGGTTCATGTTATATTCAGCTTCTTCGTAATCCGAGAATACAAATGTTTCCGGCCCTATTTCCACATAGCAAATTAAAATTGTCCTTACAAAATACTCCATAATCCATAGATAATAATAATTCACTTATAGATGCACAGTTGCTTACCTAATCTGCTTTTAGTTCGAATGTAAGCTTCATGACATGTATCTGTGAAGTTCTTTCCTAATTCAAAATCCCTAGCAGCATGTTTATGCTTGGAATCAACTTGAGATCCAAGAACGAGCATTCCCCCTTTATGCATTTAATAAATAAGGTTGAGATTATTTCAAATTACGATAAAATTACATGTAAATACACAACAAATGTTAAAATTCGCGTTTACCTGCAAAACAAGCTAAATGTCCCACTTCGCCTCTTGCTTCTCCAAATCTTTGTTCTGCAATGTACGTTAAATTATTTTGTTTCGACTTTGTTACCAGCTTATTTGCAAAAAATGCCGTTATTGCATTATTATATAATGCTTTCGCTTGTTTGTCTCCAGTTTGAATGTAGGATTTCAATAAATACTCATAAAAACTGTCACTATTCGCTCCAATTGAAATATGGTCTGTAGAAATAAATATCAAAGAATTAAAACATTTTTATCATGAATACATATCTACAAATATTGTATCTCAATTTTTGAAAACACGAACCTCCTTCAATGTCTCCAGATTGAATACTCACCAGATCCCCATACAGTCCTTTGTTTCTATTCATGTTCTTTATAGCTTTGCGTATTTTATTAACTTTATTTTTAAATACAGGATCCCCAGTGATTTCTGTTAAGTATACGAATTCTAAATGCAATGTTCCGAATTCGGCAAGAATGGCTGCATGACCTCGTTCTGGATACTAAAAATGGACACGTAGTAATGGTAAATATATTACTAACATTCTTATAGCACACATTTCCTTTATAACATTCACTAAATCTTACTATACCCCTGTTTTCAGATTAATTCTTCTATAAGGTATTCCAGATTGAGATTCAAAAGCAGGTAGCATTCTTTTTCCTATTTCATACGCTCTGTCTTTGTACATTGTGTCATTAGTTAGTGTGTATGCCGAAAGAAATCCTCCTGTATAACGAAGAAGTTAAATCATTAGAATAGAGTAATATAATGTGCATAAAATATTTAATGTTAGCAGAATAAAACACTTCATACCCAGTAAACGAATGTTGACCTCAAAAATTGATACACTAGAATGCTGTAAATGAAACAATAATTAAAAATTTAATCTGCTATATTCTATCTATTCAGAAATCAATCAAACTATTTTTATAGTTAAAGAATGGTGGACTTACCGATTTATTATACGTTAATTCATTAGCTACCCAATCTCTAGCTTTTTTATATTCTTTATCAAGTCCCATAATATACAAGGAATCAAGAGAGTCTATAATTGTAAGTCCTAGTCGGGAGCCTTCGAAACCTGCCCCATCGTGACCAATTCGACTAACTGGTCTCAACTCATTTTCTCCCCAGGCATATTTCTCATAATCATCCCATGCATCTTTCATCATCTAGTACATAAAGAGCCATAAAATAATTAAATATTTTTATTATCCTTTTTTCATACATAATCCCACACTTCATCCTTACAACATAATTTAATCCTCAGCATCAGCTCACAAGTCCCAATTAAGTGATTACATGAGGATTAGAACTTAAATACTATAATACAACATCAATGAATATTATTATTATGTTCTTATGTAAGTACCTGTTTGATAAATGCACGTTTGCTTTGTACTTTTGGATCAGGATCATCTCCACCTTGTACCTTTACGATTATTGAAGAATTAAGTTTAACTGAAGTAGATGTAGTAGATTCTTGCGGATGACGGCGCCTAGTATAGAGAGG
The DNA here is from genome assembly GCA_034694165.1 of Tomocerus mixtus. Taxonomy (NCBI): domain Eukaryota; kingdom Metazoa; phylum Arthropoda; class Collembola; order Entomobryomorpha; family Tomoceridae; genus Tomocerus; species Tomocerus mixtus. The sequence continues at coordinate 9,156 of JAQFYC010000441.1, forward strand.
AACCGGTCTTCCCAATGCACTTATCACAAAATGAAGACACAATAAACTGAATAATATTGTTACGATTTTATTCATACTTTCCTATTAAGCTCCACAAGACACAGAAGTACTCCACACAAAGTGTATCGCACTAGCAATGAACTAATTATAATCAATAAAACTGTTTGAGCAGCACAAACTGACAAACTATTTAATATCAATTAATTGAGAGTAGGAGTTGAGGCGAAACTTTCGTTTACGTATGTATATACAATTGGTATCAAAGTAACTATATGCAGATAAATATGCAGTGCACAGGTAAATATTTGTAACAAAATCTCGTCTACCCTTTGCAACTGCTGCCAATTCCAATCTAAATGCCAACAACTGCTACTTAACTTTAACTAACACTAACACATTATACAAAAGTAATCTGCAGTGAGTGTATTGTATTGTAATATTCTTACATAGGTTCCCTATCCTCGTATTGAGATTAATGTACTTTCAACGTTTACCTGTCTTGTCTCACATTGAAAGTCTTTGAAACTACAAGAGAACTAGCTAACTGGTTATGTCAGTGGGAATGACATGACTGTCACTTCGTTTGCTATGGAATGTCTATTGAAGGAGTGTAGGCAAACGCTCAATGTATAATCCAACTAATATAGTATATTGTAATGTGAAGTTATCTCCACAGACAGATATTACATTAGAAACAATATACATGCATACATAAGTACATGCAATTCGCCTAACTTAAGAACTCTAGTATTCCACTATCTCCACAAGATATTGAAGATACAAACAAACTTACTTTAACATTTACATTTATTTTACATTCAGAACAGTCAACTTGAGCAGACGGTCAGGTTATGTTAAAATCCTAAATAACCAACCAAGCCAAACCAGACCCTTATTCCCTTGCGGTTTATTTATAACAGTTAATCCTAGGGAGCTAAACAACCTGTAATAATACAGACAATCGCTAAATAAACCAAAACCCTGGACCTGCTTCCAAATGCACTAGAACTGTACATATAGAATCGAGAACAAAATCCTATAAATATAAAAGCTTAATTATCTTCAGGGAATAGTAGCACCAGTATTGTTAGAATAACTTCAAATGCTAGACTGATGCATAATTAAATACAATTACAGTTGGAATTTGATAGTATTATAATTTTTCATTGTATTTACTTTCGTAGTACTACTTAAATGTTATAAATGCAGTAGTAATTTAGGTACCCTATATTTAACACAATAGTAGATAGTTAGAAACAGTACATAGTGTCTGCATTCAAATAAAGTTATTTATGTCCCTTTGGATGCCCAATTGTTGTGCTAGTTTATATAAACGGTTAGTTTCCTTTGTATTCATTCATTCCATTCATTCTTCAATAATGTCCTGCATTTTGTATTTATTTATACTACGACAACTTCGATTCGTACTGTCTGTAGTAAGTTATTCCAGATTTCTGCTGGGTTGGTTGCGACAACCAAACCTTCAATACAATAGTTCAATAACTAAATGCATTAAAGATCTACTGTTACCATTCGAATTCTGAAATAGTTGTCACAAATTCGTAAGCATGAAAATATCATGAGAATAATCTGAGATTAGAAACATTTATTTAATATCCATGTGATGAGACTACGTAATTGTAGTACTAAAATATTAATCATGTATTTCAGATGTAAGATTACACATATTTATTAGTAGGAGCATACTTTCATATACTGCTCCTATCCAATTTTTTCCATATAAGATTTTATCTAGGGAATTAACGGAATCGCTGCAATACAGTACAATCTTCATTTGATTTCATTTTCAGTTCTATGTGTTTATACAAATATATGGCAAAATTTTGCATTGTAAAGGTAGAGAGCAAAAATAATGGATCTACTCGCTATAAAACCATAAACCCATTTTTAAGGGAAATTCTCATACAAACCATAACAATTATAAGATAATATGTAAGCAAAAGAGTAAGTCTAAGCATTGTGGAATGAAATTTTTAGTTCATCTGGTTAAGAAAGTGTATCATTGAATGTAAAGGATTCAATTGTTCAAAAATACTGTAGGTATCTGCTGTATTTTAGTTTGTACAGTAACTTATACAAATGTGCAAGTTACATAGAGCTGGTAATACGTAGGTAATCTAATTTCATCTAACATTTATTCTATTAGGCACAACAAACTTGCTTGCTCGATATGGTATATAACAACGTAGGTAAATATACATAGTCATTATGTATGCTATTGTATAAGAATTCGTTTGTTACGTTAGCTATCTTAGTTGCATTTGCAATTTGCATGCAATCTGCTTTGGTACTCATTTGGTCTACTCGGTCTTCCACATTTTTGTATGGATACTAGCAATATAGAAATGTATTGGAGTGTAGTAACTCCCAGAAAGGATAATATTATTATAACTACAGTGTTCTCTCTGACTGCAGGAATACAGTGCAATAGCAACCCATAGACGTTACGCGTCTTGCTAAATTGTGCAAACCTATTCTTTGTGAACCCATTGTAAATAGTAAGAAAATAAGTGCATTGTAACGTAGTATGCTCCCGTTTGCATTATATAAGGTGACATTAAGTTTCCTTATAGACAATCTTGTACAATACTTAGAGCAAACGGCGAAAAATGCAGTGAAGCCATAAAACAAGTTGAAGAAACAAGCACAATTTTTTTTACTCGTGATTCTAATGTTTCGAAATGAAACAGGTTAACTTTTACGAAAAGTTTCTGCCCAGCTGCTATGCTTTTGTCAAAGCTTCTACTTCTGAACAGGACAGCTTCCCGCAGAAATCTCAACAATACTTTAATTTATATAGAGTAGAGAGTATGTATAAGGCTTTGCCCAAAGTTCTAGTAAAGGTACAACGGCAAATATACTGTTGTATAGAATAATGTCGAGAGCCATACATGTACAGTGCAGAAAGCAGTGAAATTATGAAATTATTTTGTAGGTTGCAGTAAACTCTTTTAAAGCAAAAATTAGTATTGAACATAAGAGCATCACAAGCATATAGAAAAACTACGTTTTATTGATATGTGAAGTAATGTTTTCCATGAACGAAACGTAAACAAATTAATTGCTTTTATGCTTTGATTTATACAAGAACTGCTTTTATAAATAGCAACATAAGACAATCAAGAAATCTGCTATTCATTATCATATGGAATATTTTATTCAATCATTGCTAGTTTGTTGAAGGCGTAAATATGTACAACTTTTCTTTATCAATTCAGTGATAAAATGTGTTCCTCAATAAGTACAAGTATAATAAATATTTCGAGAAATCATCCTACCCATTCAAATGAAACTAACATTCCATGTTTTGTGCAAAATTGATCCTATTGCTATTAAATAGCAAACAAATCAAAATATTTCACCTAAAGCTCAACCCTAAAAATTTTTTATGTTAGAACTTTGTTTGGAATTTGGAACGCTTCAATCAATTCAACCTAGAAATAGGCAAAAATATTTGAAAGTAAATAATTTAAGCAAAATATCTAACGAAGCCTTTTTGTCCAATAAATGCATAAAATATATACTTGGTAGTACAGTGTACAGGCATTTATGTAAACTAATAAACACTTTAAGCTAAACAACAATTACGATAGTTAAGATGTACATAAACTAATCGAATAATATTATACACGCTTAAGGGCATTTCATTCACGCACTTGCTACACACTTATATAATTATTTATAAGTAAAGTACACATACCTTTCGTTTAGCCTAGTAATAATATTCATCGAACGCATTGTATTGTATTTGGCTTTGTGAGACTCTGTGGGATATAATATGTAAGAGTTAGGAGTTAGGAGAGTGCATAGAAAAGAAGCTTTGGGCAAAGCACAATAGCCGTAGAGTTGGACTTGGTACTTTTTGCATCTTTCCTTGACAGACTGCCGAGGAGCTGTTGTGCTAAGTTTTTGCATTCAGTGTCCATCTCGTTGATGAGAGAATTTTAAAGGGTTACACGGAAAAGCGAAGCAATTTTTTTTACTTGGTGTTCAAAGAGTTAAGAGTTGGCTTTCAACACACAAGCATACGGATATTATTCTCTGTACGGTAATACTATAGGAGTTGTACTTGTATCCCTAAGCTAAAAGCCAGACGAGGCAAGGGTTGCGTAGAGTTGGGTGGGTTATTAGTGTATTGTGGTGTGGTGTGCGTGCGTGTGCTGCGAGTTTGTAGAATTTGTGCATGCCGGCTTGTATATGTACATGTTCATACTAAATAGAATGTCCAACACCCAGCATACAAAACTGTAGCTTCCTAAAGTGCAAGACATAATTATAAATGTACATTTTAATTGGCACAACCAGTGTAGAAAGCTTGAATGTACTAGTGAACAGAGCGTCACAAAAAGCTTGCTACTATTATAATAATTTGAATATATTAGGATAAAATTTAATTTTTAGGAAACATATTGCAGGGACCAAAAACATCCTTCTTTAATATGCTAAGAAGAAATTCTAATAATGCAAATACTTAAGAATTAAGTGGCTTGTGCGGATTTTGTATGTTAATTATACAAATGTAAATAATGTCGTGCACATGTAATATGACATTTTAATGTGATAATATTTGTAACATACAATAAAGTTTTGTTCACATAAATTTGCTACATGCTATTATAAGCCATATTAACAATAAACTTTGATTGTAACATGGATACAGGGAGTGAGAGAGCGCGCAATCTGGCTCCTTGGTATGTTTATTATGTACGGGATAGAGAGAGACATTAAATACTTTTACTTATTATGTAAGTTGTCTACTCTAAGTTGTAATAACTGCAAAGAATCTGTGTTTACGTATAATTTATAATATTTACCAGAATAATTCGTCTACATATTATGTAATTTCGATAGTAAATATTCGTGAGCCTCATTCCGCTACTTTCCATACATTTACTCATAACATCCTGACTGAAGAATTCTTATCACATTTTATCTTGCATCATATAATATGAAATATTTATATTTTGTTGGAAGCAAAGAAAATGATCTGCAGTTGACACGCTATTATTTTTATTCTACAGTACATACATCAACATATAACAAAATACAGAATATTCATAAACTGTGCAGCTTTTCCATTAACTTTTTCTAAAGCTAGCAGAGAAAATACGTAACTCAAAAGAATTGATTGACGTCGGGGGAAACTGGAGAGAATGTCGGCCTATTAACTTTCTACCTGCATAGTAGTATATAGTTTTTCTCTTCCGGAATATCTTTTAAAATAGGATCGATGGTACATTTTAAATCATTACTATATGTTTTATGAAATATATTTTATATAAGTAACTACATAACGTACTACATAATAGTCTATAGCATAACTTTTGAACAGGGAAACATTATCAAGGTCCTATAGTTTTGTTACTTGATTGACAGCTTCACAATTACCACTATATTTACTATACTAACTCTATAGCATTTATATAGCAAAATGGTTTCGTGCTTTCCTGGAATACATCTAGACTGACAAAGGCTGACTTGACTGGAACTTTGTGTAAATAGTTGTATAACTGATGTTGAACATAAAACTGAATAGCAAAATACATATTAATAATTAAATATCAAAGAACATTGCTTCAGCTTCAAACTAAAGTTTTTTCTTTGACCTAAACGGGAATTTCAAGGCGTTATGCAAAATCCCAAGCCAAATATTGATCTCCGGGCTTTGCGTCTGGGTTTTTGTCGTTGAGATTGGAAAATGGCAAGAGGCAAACACAATTTCCCAGGATAAGGTAGGATTAGGTAGATTATTTATTTATTCAAGTATTCTTCACATACTAATACAATATAAATACTCTCCTTCAGATACCCAAATATTGTTTTAAGTGAGGTGGTACCCGATGATGAAAAACATGGCAAGATGGAATGCTGGAGTTGGGTATCCAAAATATAAATCATATTGTTTACAAGCTTTAGCTGAAAATATGCTTATTATTAGTAGTATGCAGTCTGCAATCTCATCATGGAATGTAAATGTAATCTATTTACAAACCATAGGCGTAAATAATTGGTGTATCCCATAATTCTATCCAAAATCGCGTTGTGCAGTTGTTATTGTTTGATATTATGTTGGAAACAGATTTCAAAATATTATTTCTTGTACTTGAACTAATTTGACGTACTAACCTTTGCGTAAGCAAGATTGATTGCAATAATTTATAATGTCTAAATAAATTCGCTATGATGTGCAATTACATTATCTTGCACGAAACATAGAATCATTTTTTACCCATTTTAAGCTCAAATAATACTTAGGTACCTATAATTGTATATTGATTGAACGAAGATAAGTAACACATTACTGCACAAATTACTATGTATTTGTTTCCCTAATACTTAATGTATGTATGTTACAAAATATTCAGGTAAACAGAGGGGCAAGGTTTTATTATATTGGCACAGGGGACTAATCTTGCTGATATTGGCTATGTGTCTTGCAGTAGAATTTGAAGTAGGCATTAGAATCTCATATGCATGCAGCCGAAAGCCAATATTTGTATAGACAACTTGAATCCCACATTTTTACAAATAGTTAAGTAAAAACAAGATGCCAGCTGCTCCACTTTCTGCATGAATAGTCAAAGCTAGTTCACATAATGTTACTACCCGTAGAAATGATGTCACTATATATAGAATCCTATTATAGTAAATTTAGATATAGAAGTGCATGACGTATGTCAGTGTCCTTGAGGGTTGCCCGGCAGATAATGATACTTATGGATTATGTAAGGTAACTAAATGTCCAGCCCATGTGAAGTTCAGCTATCCAAATAATTGAAATTGAGTTCCAAAAAGTTGCTTAAAACCCCTTATGAACAAGAAAGGCTTTTCCCCAATTTTTTGTTTGCCGTTAACAGTAACCTACTTATAAGATAATGTTCCCATTGGAATTCAACAAAAAAACTAGTTCATTTTGAGAAGAAGCATTATCATCTAGGAACTCAGACATGAAGGTTCTACGTGCACTTTCTCTGAATAGACCCTGCAGAGAACAAAGAGCTCTTTTCTGTTCAGTGCAGTGAAGTCATAAGAAGCTCAGGACATTTTCTATTTGCATTCATCGTCCATTATTGGTTTTCCTCCATTTGACAAATAGAATCACTAGAGGAAAGGAAACCAAAAACCGGTAAAGTGAAAAGTACATACATACAGGAGAAAGTACCAGTATTTTACTCGAATGTGTATGCATATACGATTCTCAAATAACAGCTGAGCTACATATAACATGGAATTTATTATTATTATTTGATCTTTCATTATATTACATCCTGCCACACATTACTACGGCACTTGCCTGGTAGTGCCTACTTATTAAACATTTTTGTGAATCAGAATCAACAAGGGAGAAAATGACAACCTTTCTTTCTGTAAGACACAAGACACAAGAATGGTTTCATATTTATACACTTCAAGAAATAAAGCAATATTATTTAAAACCACAGTGATGTTAATAATTAGATTACTGTAGTGAGAGCGCAAAAGTACTACGAGTATGTAGAATGTGTAGTGAATGTCGACATTTGCGAAAAATTGTGAGCCATTATTCATTATAGGTCAAACATTTTACCTCACGTTGCCATCCAACATCTAGTTAGCAAGTTTTACATTTGGAAATCATGTTCACCTTTAAATATTATTTTTTTAGGTAAAATATTTGCCTTTATATACATTGAATCAATGACCTTTCGTTTGGAAATCAGCTTAAGCTTTTGTAGACAAGTGTGGTATCATGAGATTTCCATTTCAATGTCAACCTGTGGACAGACAGAACTGTGAGTGCAATGAAACGGCGTACTTAATTTGGCATTTGGTATTCCATTAGGAGACTATACTTTCCCCTTTTCAGAATTGACAATCAAAGCCCAATTCAAGTAGGTGCATATATGTGGTGCCCTTTTCCAAAGTAATAATACTTGAGCTAGATGGATTGCTCCAATTTACAATAATGGGCGGGGTAGATTGCAATTTTGAAAGACATGAGAGACCTAAACTAAACTCGTAACGATGTTCTTGCGGTTAGGATAGGTGTCCACATTTTACGAGTACCTTACTGACTGCGAGCTGGGCCCAGAATGAACTTATTTTGTTGCAGTTGCGATTGCGATTGTGAGTTTTCCTGGCCTGGATACTACGGAGCCTTGCAAATGCAGCCTTAAAAATACTTAATACTTTCTTGATAATACCATTAAAGCTTCTTCTACTTTTGCTCTATCACGTTTTGATATCTACACTCATTGCATTAGTTGAGCTAAGGTTATGGTAAAAGTTGAAAGTATTATAAAGGGGATTGTTATGATATTTCTGATTATGTGAGAAGACCTAAAATTTCATTCTTTATACAGATAAAGCTCTCAATCTGCTATAAATGTAAGTATGTTTGCTATACGTTTTAAGAAAGTTATATTTTTACTATTCCATTTTCTCATTTTTGCCAAACCTATCTCATTTCTACATTTGTGCAATTTCTAGCCTTATCTTTTAAAAATTCATTCCTAGTAGCCTTCTCCTCATTTTAATGACTGTTTACTACCTTTTATTGCGTTCTAAGCCAGTAGATAGGATTTACACCTTTCTTATACTTCTGTAGTAAAATGAGCATTAGCCTTATACATACATATATGTCCCGCATATGTATGCACATATCCTGAATAGGTCATAAACTTTTTTATCTAAATAAATGTCAAAGGCACAGAATAAGGGGAATTCTTTGAATCAACTAGAACTGGAGATACTTATTGTTCTATTTAATTTTCTGTGTCCCAATTTCAAATATGTTTGGTATTCAAAAATGTCCCAGTTCCTTAAGATAGTATGGATCTTTGACATAGTTATATGCATAAAGGACATTCGTGTACCGAAAAAGGATTTGGCAATATTATCTGTGTACCTTATTTAGTACCTACATAAGATTTTGGGAGGAAAACTACATACGAACTAAAGAGATTTTGTGGCTTTGGATGGAATTGTGGATTCCATCCAGCACTACACTACAGTTACAGTTACAGTAAATAATGTATGTGAGACCATCTGCATACGAAGACCAATTTTATTCAAATAAAACAGAGCACAGGCCTTCTCCTTCACTCTAAGTACCTTTTTGACATGTATTATTAAATTATATACCACTTTATTGCATTTGGTCTCCTTTAAAATTGTTTTATTATTATATGAAACCACCTTTTGCTGGAAAACAAGGAAGTTGGCACATAAAAGTGGCCGCAGTTTCGAGTTTTAGCTGTATTTTGTATTTTATTCTTACCTGACCTGGTCTGGGATGACTTTGACTTGTTACTATGTTACACGAGACAGAGGAGAGTTGCTCAGAGTCGTTCTTGAGCGTTTTATTCCGGTAGTTGGAAACTATACTAATAACTTTGTATGAATGCATCTATACTTTGGCAATTTTCCTTTCATTCGAGTTGAAGTTTGCTTTCACTTCCTTTTCCAGGGACATTAATGTTGCTAACGGCTAAAATACAGTTAAGAGGAAGTGGCATATAATAATATAATGCTGGTGTATTCTATAGACTACTTCTAGTTTCATTGGTATTTTATTACTAAATTCATTTTCTCACCCTCATTAGCAACTAACGTGCCAAAGTGAAAGTCATCCATGGAGACACATAGCAGACATCGAAATGCAAAGCAACTCTTTTGGCAACCAGCTCAAATTTTTTTATAAAAGATGCTACACAAAAGAAGGCAGCGAGGAAATGGCAATGAGAGAATACTTTCGAGTGTAATGCATTTGATATTCTGAACGGCAAAAAGTATCTATACATCTTTTATTTAGTATGCAAGTTAGTGTAGTTTATGCAACACATCTTCTATGTAGAATGTACTATTAGGCTTAAAATATGCATAGTATGTTATGTTCACGGTGGTAAGTATCGTAATGCAAATGCATTTAACTCTAGTACATTTCTACTCATACATACAATAAAAAGAAAAGAAAATTTTTGTTGTTACTTGTAAGTTGTAAGCATTAACTGTAACTTTTTAGTAAAGAATGAGAGGGAAAGTAGGAGAATTGAAGACGGGGAAGGCCAACCCAGGCTAGAACATGACACAGACTTTCGAAAATCTACATAGTGTAAAAAGGAAAGATAAAAAGAAAATTCATCATTCAAGTCATGGATCGTTTGTGTAGCACCATAGAATACTACAACGGAGAGAAATTCCTCGGAAAATTTTACTAGGGCAAAATACATTTTATATTATGCATAGTATTTCATATAGAAGAGAAAGTTATTATGCTCCCCCACTCATTTTCACTACTTCTGTCACTCACACTCCCAAAGCATATTTACTATTCTCCTTACAAGACAAGGATTCTTCTACATTAGTGATATATATGTAAATTCATCCTCATCATTATGCCATCCAATGATACGGATGATAACAATATGCAAATATCTATAGAATTATCTATTTACTAATAAAATCTATACATTCGCTAGCTTAATGTATACATTCTTTCAATATTAGTTACTAAACACATCTTTAGTATTCAGATAGAGAGACTTGGGTTTACAATCGAAAATCATGTAGTCAATTTATACACGGTGGGTCGTAATATACGTAATAATAATATGATTTTATTTGAACATAGTTCACCGTGGGCCGTAATATTGGTAACGAATAATTATTGCTTTATTATTTTAAGCTCAAACTAACCTTTGGCACTGAACTACTTATATTGATATAAAAAAGATTATATTGTATTTAGTATAATTTATAATAGTATTTTACGGAAAAAGTGCTTGTATTTTTGAGCATGTGACCAAATTATTATGTCCCACCCTATATAAAATAGACTTTTCTATTATAAAACCGCCCGTATATGTTGAGAGAAGGGAAATTTCGACTGCAGTACCTAAGTGCTCAACTTATAAGAGAGTGGTGCAGTATTTCCCACGGAAAGAGCAAGGCTACCCGGGTATAGTAGTGTTATAAAGCCTTGGTTTTTATTGATGTCGTGCCAAAAAACCAGACAGGCTTAGTTCGGGCTTGACTTGGGAGTAGTATGTATGTATGGTAGCTAACGATAGGAAAAACACTCTTCTGTTCTAGTTCTACGTATCTTCCTCTTTCCTTTTCTATGTATTATCTAGTACCTACCTACTTCAACTAACTTTCTCTTAATATAGGACAAGACTCTCGCACTACTAGTATATAGTACATTATATAAAAGTTTTACGAAGAGCAGACCACATCCAAACTAGAAAACTTGTTCCATTTCTCATAAGCGCCAACTTTCTCCCAGGAGAAAGTAAAACGTAGATTAGTTCCCCAAATACCTGTATGTTCTGTGTTCTTCGAGGAATAAGAAAGTTAAAGTTTAATTTATTGAAAACAAAGCCAGGATCGGATACGTTCTTATTTCCTAATTGTGTAGGCGTGTTTTTCCCGTTGATTTACGTTTTTCTACACACAGAACAGGTACGTACATCAATAGCATAGCATGGCAAAATGAAAGTGAATGAAAAGAAAGTTACTACATAACATACCTACATGGTACAAGAGAAAGCTGGGCATTAGTATTACATTTTCCAGCAGCCGAGGCTCCTAGCTTTGGGGCAATGCGCAAACGCTTCTTAATTTCGCTGGAGTTGACTAGAATTCTGGATACAGTACAGAACTGTACAGCATCACATCACATCAAGCCAGTTCCAGTCCCTTTCAAAGCAAAACTGGATTGGATAGACTTGTGCTTTGGTTTGCTTTGCTGTTGCCAGCCCGCATTTTGCTAATACAAGTGTGCATCATCAGATCACATAAAGGGACCGGGTAGTATTGTACATACAGAAATACACATACCTAACATCGAAAGAAGGACAGAACATTTATAGCTAAAGAATAGGTACTATAAACTATACACACTGAACTGAACTGAACTAACTAGAACTACATTCACTACAGTGCCCTATTCAGTTCGGAAAAGAACATTGAATTGAACATTTGAACATTACATGAAGAACTCATAGAAAGAGAAAGCAGAAGTGAAGAGAACGGGCAGAAGGCAGCAGGGAACCTTTCACTGTATCCAAAATCCAACTATTTACCTTCTAACCTAATGTTACTACCTTGTACTTGTAGTAGTCGTGTCGTGGTATTGAAAAGCACCTAGAAATATCTGTAACACAGCCCCAGCTTCACTTCGACTAAACTAAGCTAAATAACTCCCAAGCTTCTTCCATAAACTATTTACTATACACATAGATCTCCGGGTGAACATTTGCAATTGCTAATACTCTCTCTCTCCAACTCCAACTCTATCTCTCTTTCGTGTTCTCTACTTTCTCTTCCGTTCCTATTCGCTTAAACAATTCAACATAATTGGTTTGTCATTTTCCTCTGCCATTCCTACTACCTACTATAGAGATACTATTCTATTGTCTTATTATCTTGTTCTGGGTGGTTCTGGTTCGACTCTAATACATAATATATAATTTACATTCCCTTCCAACCCACATTACATACGTCTATCAATATTATCCATATACTTAGCAACCTACCAAATCCAAATCCAACCTAACCAACACAACTACATACTGTACATATAAATTATATCTCTGCCAGCCTTATCAATGCCTTCTTTTCAACAATTTGTCTTATAGCATAACTATAACTTGAATTAAACTCGCATCAGTTCAGTTCAGTTCGTCTCCCTCGCTCGGTTCCTCAACTCAGTTACGTTAAATTAAATCGAAATCAGTGTATTGTACTCATGTAGTCTTGTACATAGTATATAACAAAATACAATATTACATATACCTATACAAACTACTACGTGCATACTATATAAGAACTAATTTAAGGCTCATGTGATGTGTAGTAATACATAATATACAGCTGGAGGCAGGTTTGTTGAGTTTGAGCTGGAGCTGGAGCTGGACGGACTACTGACTGGAATTCTTTGCACAAGACAAGTCTTTGCTGCTCGTGCTCTACTTATAGTTACTTTAGTTTGGATTTTGGATCTCTTGTGTACAGTGTTCTGTGTAGATTCTATGGATTACTGCTACTTATGTACACATAAGTATACATTCATCTACTGCTATTAGGTGCATTGTACAGTAGACATCACATCACATCGCATCAGAATAGGGGATCAGTAAAGTGAAGTGCGGGATTGAATAGAGGAAATACATACAAATACCCATCCTGACTTTACTTTCTCCACAACTCCAATGTAATTTTCTTGGATTTCGTTTCCTGGTTCCTTCCCTCTACTCATACTCATTCACTCGGTTGGTTTCTAGATTCCCAGTCCGACCTCCTACTGCACATGATGGACTGGCTGGACTCGAGAACTATTTAGTTTACAAGTTATAACATACTCTATAGGTACTACATACATCGGAACCAAACCAAACCAGAGCAACATATGAAATTGCCTTACCTGAAGAATTGACTTGACTTGACGAAGACGAAAGAGACGCTACGCTATAGCTGACCTATATTAGCTTCTGAATGCATGTACTATAATTTTGTATACTTTCACTCGAAAACCGAATCGAAATACTACGGAGGGAGGACAAAGATTTATAAGTGCTATATAAAATACAGTGTTCGACTTTCTCTCATCTGGTCTCACATTGATGGTAAATCTGTTCTAGAAAATAAGATTGAACACTTTTCCACAAAGTTGTTACGCTACACTATACTATACAATACACTGTTATATGTAATGTGATTGGACTCATGTGATCTGATACATTTACAAAATATCGAAATATTTACTTTAGAAAGAAGTGAAGTACATATATACTGAAAGTACGGGAAAGTTCCTTAGATAAAAGGAGAAAGTGAACTAAACGAAAGTCGGGTCGGCAACGACAAGGAAACTAACTCATTCTATACTTTTGCTATTGACATAAAAAGAAATAAAGAAAGAAAGGAAGAAAACAGCGTTTGACGATATGACACGCTATCAGAGAAAGCATGCAGGAGCTACAAAAGCTTTGGCTCCTTTATTAAAAGCTAAAGCTTTATCGGCTCGGCACGTACTAATAAATTCCTCGTATCTCAACTGATATGATACTGATACGATAGTGAAGTTAAAAATCATTAGCTATTACTATTACAACAACCACGTTGTCACACCATTCTAGAAAAAATTCTTCATTTCACAACGAGACGAGACCACAGCAGATTACAGACCAGACCACATATAAATAGTACATACATACATAACAACTACATTGACAACTATTATACAAAAAGGACACTTCTACTTAATCCGATCTACTTCTACATAAGTACATGTAGTACTAAACAAAATAATCACAACGAATTTCCTTTTGTAATACTTGACGTAACTTGACGTGACGTAACCTTTCGCAATTCAGTGTGCTTTGTAAATTACATATCTCTCTATATATTTGTAGCGATAAATTACAAATAACTAATAACAGTAAATAATAGCTGTGAATTGAGTATACCTAGTTACTTAATCGTTAGATGAGTAGAAAATGACTTTTATTATTCCGAGATGTTACAATTATGACAGAAATAGTGATACATATAAAGATAATGAACTTCCACAGGACGCAATGCACATTGTTTTAATTTACTACATCAAGACTAAAATCAAGACACTGGACAAACCAGAAAAATTTCATTGACCAAATAGGAACATGGACCACTTCCGGTTCCGTAGCTCAGTCAAGATTATATCTTTTATTGACATGGTAAGTCATTCCTTTTTTAATTATACTTAACTTCACATTTTAATTGTTCATTATTATCAGTCTATGTAGCTAACTAACATTTCTCTTGTTCTTTTAGACGTTTTCACTTGTAATAATATTCTTAACTATTCTTGCCTCAATTGGAGTGTTCGCCTTTACAGTACATGACCAAGGCTTTCAAGACATAAGAACCATCCTACATAATAGAAAATACAGTCGGACGGAGCGTGAGACTAATTTTTACCTGAAATGCTAATTAAATAATTAAAAATACTATACACTATTATACAATATATTTTATACTTAATCTTAATACACTATAAATAAATGCGTGATTACTATTTTTGCAGTTGGGAGAATTTTCGCCATAATTTGGATCATGAGTTTCACATTCAATATCCTACAGTTCTTTGCTGCTTGCGCATTGCTCAGTGGCACAGATCTGGTAAAATTCCAATTCCAATATTACTCCAAAATAAAATATATTACATTACAGCAGTAGCACGTATAGTAAATAACACGTAGGCAATCTGCCTAAAGGGTTTGAGCAGAAATATCCGTAACACTGCTGCTGCCCACAGCAGCAGTGAATTTCACACCAAACTACCCAGTAGTCACTATTTTTCACCTACTTACGTTACTGACATGACATTTGTCTATTTCCCTATAACTGCTGACGATAGCAAGAGAAAACTCCATGTTAGTCCAAGTAAAGTGTACATGCTATAAGATCATATAATAGGATATCTATGTAATATATGCACTATATATTTGGTACAGTGAAAGTATGCTATACTATTCGTAGCTGTGCCTCAAGAACATTTATTATTATATGTATACTATCCACATACTATCTGTAAGACAACTAGTATTGTGTTTCTACTACATAGTTTAGGATCCCCAGACCAGGCCAGATAGAATAATATGATAAGGTTATGATAGACGAGAAGGATGAACTATTAATAACATGGCATTATCGTTACAAATGACGTAGGAAATCCTTTCTCCGTGCATAAACATCGTAGACAATGGATTTCTATTCTGCAGACTATACAGATGCACAATACTAACCAACAATAATATTATACGGTGGTGCTGAACATAATGTAATCTTGTAGCATGATCACTATTTCTCTTTCTCTACGTGATTTTCTATTGTATACATACACTATCTTATCAACAGCTATATAAATAATGTATAGTATTACCTATACAATAGAGAGCAAGGAAAGTATACAATAGTATAGATTTGTAAAGAAATTTTCCCATTCTTTCCTTCTCTTTCATAATATTTAGATAGAAATCCTGACAACTCAGACATTTATTACGAGTTGTACGTGCATACGTGAAAGTAGAGTGGAGAAGATGGCTAAGCACACCTACAATGCTACTTCACATCACATCACAATCCTACTTTCTACAGCCAGGCATCGACATAGCTTGACATAACACGACAGATTCAACGTTGAGGACCTTCCGCAAAAACAAAATGAAACGTGGGCAGAGTAGGTAAATACTGTCAATGTACGTGGATGTCAGTGCATTTGTACAGCAGTAGGTACACAATATAGAAGTTCGTAGATATATGTTATAGTCAGGGGAATTTGCTGGGGCAGTATTACTTAAGCTAACTCATACTTTTAGGCTTATATTTAATGGCACCATATAAAAATTTACTTTGCCATAATTTTTTAGACTTTTTTTACCATAATTTTATTCATATACCAAAACAATGTCCAAATACCATAAAAATGAGAATCGACCATTTAAAAACTTATTTACCATAAGTTTAAGCAAAAATACCAAATGAAAAACTATTTTGACCATAATTTTAGTAGTAAAACCACCACAAAATTATGGTCAACATAGTTTTTCATTTGGTATTTTTGTTTAAACTTATGGTAAATAAGTTTTTATATGGTCGATTCCCATTTTTATAGTATTTGGATATTGTTTTGGTAAATGAATAAAGTTATGGTAAAATAAGTCTAAAACATTATGGCAAAGTAAGTTTTTATATGGTGCCATTAAATATAAGCCATACTTTTATTGCTAAGCTTTATTTGCATTTAATATGTAAAATTTAAGTGAAGAAGTAGATAATCAATTCTGAATATTACACAATATTGCGAACTTCAAAAATTGCAGCCCCAATAAAAAGGATTGTAGAGATTTTCCGTTAATTAGCTTTTAGATTAAGATTTCTACGGACATTGGAAACCTAATGGACGTTGATTTAATTACTAGGACATATATTATACTTTTTATAAAGGAATGTGTATGTATATACATTCTGTGTCAATAAATAGTAACGTCAGTAGAGTAACGTCAGTACAGTAACGTCAAGTGCGGATGGAGAGATGTGATCTTCTGGTGTGATGTAATGTGATGTGAGGAGGGATTTAGACGTATTAGGTGATATGACTAGACATATGTGATGTAGTTTGTGTACCTCCCTATCCCAATATTCTATAATAGTGTAGTTTGAAGTGGCTGAATGTTCTTGTTCGGCATGCTAGAAAATAAAAAGTAATGCCCGGGCAGATTGGGAAGTTTTAGTTTTACTTTTAGTGTGCCTCTATTTGAAATGATGATGGTATGTGTATGGGATGAGTTTGTGTATAGCGTGTTTGTCTTGTGGTTTGTAGGTGGACGAGGAGGACAGTAAATCCGTGCACAAATGTCGCTTTTGGCAATGTACCTCAATCTTCCTGTTTATGTTCATCGTACTTCTTGTGGCTCTTAATCCTCATTTAGTGCTGATAGCATTCTGTGTTGGAGAATTCATCTTTCGATCTGTGGGAATTTTCTTTGTGAACAAATTTGTTGGCGAACTGGAGGAGGAGAACAATCTGAACTCTTCTCAAGCCCAACTTTACTACTATGACTCAGAAATCGATCCAGTCGACTTGGAACATAATGTCGACGAGCTCTGATGTTGATTTTCGGATGCGATACGATTGATCTTCTGTCGTGTCTTGTCCCGCTACTCTAGCATATACTAAGTACAATCTAGAACATAGTTACAATATAAATTCAGACATACATTACATACAAACGGATAAAACATATATTCACAGTTAGCTACTAGCTACATACTATATATATTATATCGGAGCAGTTTTAGAGTAATAAGAGTAACTAAATAGTTGTACCTATGCATAAAGTATCTATCTCTGTAACATACACTTTCACTTCCGCACCAACTACCCAACCAACCCGACCGTAAATAATGCATAATGTAATGTATCTATCTACGTTGCGTTAGTATATCAGTAATGTCACACCTTCAGTTCTCTTATGTAGGTACTTACCTTCTAGCGTCATCCCCAAACTCTAAATCCCCGATACACAAATAATGTGTCCTCCTTCTAACGATAAGTTAAGCTTAGCAGAGCCCGGTATCTATATTTTTCGTTCTATTCTGTACTAAAATCTTTTAGTACATACTTTCTGTATTATATTATATGTTACTTACATACACACAATATTATAGTAAGTACTAAAAGTACATACATAGTATCAGATCTGTAAGTAGTATGTAAGTAGTGACGCCATGGCACGCCAGTTTGCGTGTGAAACACACAAGTTTGCACTTATACAGTAGGTACGTAGCTAGATACTTTCCCCGTGAAAATTTAGTCAACTCGATCAAGTGAAGTCGACTGTAATTTAATGTAGTCAGACCAGGCCAAGCCAAGCCAATTCCGACACAAGTGCTCTACTTGATTCTACATAAGTAGAATACGTAGAATATAGTTTACAGCTGCTAGAGCTAGTTCTTCACTTTCCCTTCTAGTTCTTCCCACTTTTCATAAACGATATACTTATGTAGAGCAGAGACTTGTATACTTGTATGTCTAAAAGTCAATTCAGTATGAGGACTTCATAACTTTCACCGTAATGGCATCTGACGCTCTAAACAATCCACTAAAACACACATTTGCCTTACCTTTAGCTCTCCTTTAATACCTAATCAAATATCTCGTAAAGAAAGTCGCGCACATCATAACACATACCCATTTCCTATCCACACATATTTATAGATAGGCACTCTACGGTTATACGACTCCCTCAAACGATCTTTAAGCTATTCCATTCTATTAACATTACAGATAGCTACTATCTGTATAATATGGCTACAGAATACCTTTCCCTCAGAGCGAGTGTTTCGTCTCTACAGATATTGCATATCATTTTGGTTCTGAATGTAGATTGTAGATAATGATATAATTTTCCCTAGTTAGCAAAATGTTCCTCCCTATTCATATTCGTTAGACTTCAGGATATTACATTAGAGATGATATTAGGATACTTATACTATAACTATATCAAACCATACATTAAATTTCATACTCCGTGGACAAGCCCCAATAAACGAACGTAAACTGCGTGTTCTCATCTAATTAATTCTGAAGTAATGTCAAAACTATTAAATGACACCGCAGGAGCAGAGAAATTCTCAGCAGTTAGTGGTCTGGTCTGGTCTGGTTTGTTTGTGTTGTGTGCTCAACTCAATGTTCACTTCCATTCTCATTTACATCTCTCGATCCACATGGAAATGCTAGCAGAATAACAACCTCTTTTCCTCCTCAACTCAAATGTTTAAAGAGGCTGACTGGAATATGTGCAACGGTTAACTCGCCATTACACAGCTAAATGTATAAACAACTCTACATACAAATTAAATCACACTTCACTCTGTTGACAACATTAACATCAGCTGTCAGCTAGAAAACGTCAACGTCAACTTTTAATAGACCATCATGTCTATACATACACATAAACCTTTCTTTCTTTGAAGTATAAGTATAAATAGCTACAGTACCTTCAGTAGTACACATATTATAGGTATGTATGTATTTAAGGAACAGTTTACTAACATTAACATCACACTACACTACAATATAGCACAAGCAAAGGCTGATTGTGAGATGTTTTTCATTTATATCTTTTATAAGTATAAAATAATTTTGTACATTATTATTATCATTGTTGTCATTTTGTGTCATGTTTTGTAAGTTGTACCAGTTTTATATTTGTAAGAGTAGAAGTTTCCTATAGTATTTTAGCAGTCTTTTCATGTTTCCCAAATTGTAATCATTTAGTTAAACTAGAATTAGCTAATTCTATTTGTACTCTACCGTTTACTATAGTAAAATAATTGTATATACACATTTAATACGATAGATGTACTTATAGATGCATTATTGTACTAATATACACAACAGGGTTGTTTTGCAATGCACTACTTTATAAGCCTTTAAGTAGGTAGAGGTGCTGATATAAAGGAATATTAAAATGTATAGATAAATGATGTAGTTTAGTTTGTTATTGTTGTTTACCACAATAACTAATACTATAATTTTGTAACATTAGTGAAATGAAACGCAGTTAGATAAATAGTTAAACCATAATAATATTAACTCTTCTGAATTTAATTATTTAGTCACTATATACAGTACATTCGTAACTTAGTTATTACTGTAGCTATGTATGATAATGATATTGTATAAGATGACAGTAAATATTAATGTAGGATAAGGTAGGGAAGGATAACTATAAAGTATTAAGAATAGAGTTAGTGCACAAAATCGACCACGGCACACTAAGCTTCCGTTATTAACACAATTACTGATAAAGATTTACTGGATAGGTAGGGTATGTAATAATATACTAATAATATTTGTAGTGTAATAGTACATTACACACTAAACAAGTTACTATATCTATGGATATCAAATCAATGCTCCGTACTGATTGCTCTGTAACTTGATTATATAGATTATAGTCTGATGTGATTCTAGTAATTTGATTTAAGGCAATTAATGTAGAAATGTTTACGGTAAATTGTAATTGTATTGTATCGTATACTCACAAATGCCTATAAATAATAATGTAATGAACATAAAGTAGAAAAAGTTGATGCAATTATCTAATATCTTTAGAAGAGACTGTAATAATTCGTATTATCTGTACTAGAGTATTAAAACTTGTACTAGACTGTTGAGTTAAATGTAAGTAAGTAAATAGGAAGTGCAAGTAGGAAATTAAGTTTATATTTACAAAATTGAACCTAAGTGAACTCTAATATTAATATTATGTATTAAATATGTACATTCATAGACTAACAGAGTATTAAGTAGGTTAAGGAATATATTGTTTCACTAGAAATGCACTTGAATACGGAAATTCAAAGTAGGTATGTATACAAACTGATTTTTCACATAATAAATACGCATTTAGAAACATACAGTAGGTATGTGGTAATGTGGTATACCACAACCAAGTCAGATATGTAAATAATTGAATTATACGCGTTTACAGTTAGTTTAGGAGCTTACTGGGCTCGTAAAATAATAATGACAGTAGCTATCACATAATACTATGGTGAGTAACATCACAAATACAATAAGCAACGCATATTGTAAAAGGAATAACGAAACCGATCAGTGTGTAACTCAAAAGAAGGGGAAATGGGTTTAACTGCCTTTGAATAAAGTAATAATGATAAAGAAATTAAACTAACCTGTCTATGTTTTATCATTTAAATATGTAAATGTCTTTAATTAGATCAAAATCAGTAAGTACTACTAATAGCTAACGAAGTTACATTATTGTAAATAGGTCACATTTTAATAATAATTAGCAAATATTACTAGTTCAGCATCTGTAATTTTTAGTAATAATGTTATATTAGTATTTATATATCACAATGGTAAAATGTACATCTTTTCCTATAGGAAACTCGCATAATACGCACGTATATGCATTTGTCTTTCAATGGTTTGTTTAGTTATACTTAAATAGGTAACATTCGAATATGAGTTTAAGCTCGCAAAATGTTCCGGATAATCTTATCACATCAGTACCGAAATCCTGTTTGTTACATATTACATAATAATACTTCCTCCCAATAAGCACTCTATATGTATTGTAGGAGTATCCATTTACAAAGATTTTATCTTCCTAGTCCTAGCATGATTATGTAATATGTAATATATTCTACCACTTAATCATGAGAGTTGAGTCAGGAATTTGTAATATAATTATAATAGGTAGAAGTACAATGCAAAACTAAATACATTAAAATTAGAGATTAGTTTCCGCATCCTTCCGTTTGAATATGAAGGCTTGCTCTACATAAGAATGAATATAATAAGGATTCGCCGGATCTGGTATACAAAGTGACTGTAATTCATTAGAAGAGACGGCAAGTCCAAGTCTTTCTTTTGAAGAGAAAATCTCCTGACTAGTCAAACGGAAGTTCTGAACGGGTCCTGTCCAACTGGATTTTAATCCCTAAAGAATTGTAAAAAAGGAAAAAGTTAAATGTTTTTTATTGGTTTAGCAAAGGAAGACGCACGTTCCGTCTGTCGTTAAAAAGGAAAAAATAAAGGTGTGGTGGAATAAGACAGGCACGCAGAGCAATTCACTCACTCAGACTCAACTCAGTACTTTAGAACAGATAAATTGAAGAATGACATGAATTTATGGGAATCGAGGTACAAAGACATTTTTTATCCAGAAGGATAGGAAACACTAACCTTATCAAGGCGGCTACGGAGTGTGACAGTGTAATAATAGTTTCGTCTTTCCGCATCCGTTGCAAAGACGGAAACCCACCAGCAGAGGAAAAATTGCGGGTTGTTTCCCTTCCACTCAGTCACACTTCCATTCTCCATTGTGCATTTGGCACAGTTGTAGAAAAATATTTTATCGTCATATTCTATCAGGGCAAATGGCAGGTCTGGAACATCGTGACAGAAATCAATTAATTTAAGATTGATAATTACTAACTGATCCTACACGAAATTCATCATCTTCCTAAAGTAACAGATGCTTTGATGTCATTTTCTTTTAAAGGTCACAGTTTACCTGAGTTATTTATACTGGTATTCTTGGGAAATATTGTAGACAGCTCAAACCCGTTTTTCAGGGTTTGAATTTTGTGTTGTAGCCTCAAATGAGAGATAAAGCTGCTATATCCTATCGTTTTATTTGGACAGTTCACTCCTAATATCAGATCGCAGTCAATATCCCTAGAGTAAACAAAAAACTGTCAACTGAAGATATACTACGTATACGTATTGTATATCGGTAACTCATAACGTAGAATAGATATCAAGCGTTCATATATACATCATCGTTGCAGTATTTATACAAGGAAAAGTAAATATAATACTGAAACTCATGTTATTGTTGGCATTTTGTATTTTTTAGTACCTGTAACTGCACTCGTTGATATGAATGTTATAAGCATGTCCTTCAACCATATCTTTACACCCTTGTTCAGCAAAACGACATCGGAATGAACAATGGTCAATAAAAGATTCTAGAAATTGATTTCGAGCTGCAGACATATCTCCTCGGCACATAGGGCAATTTTTCACTCTCGGAGAACATTTTTCACATAGACCATGGCCACGAACACAGATATGCACCAGGCCAATCATGAACTCTGTGCAAACTGGACATTCAAACATGTGCTCCACATTCTGAGAATTTTTTGGCAATTGGACTTTCGGACTAGAGACGCTGCTCCTATTGTATGAAAATAAATCTTCCATGTAAATTATTTTTGCGTATTGGTAATTAAACATTTTATGTTTCAAATAAAACAGGTATGTAAATATTCTGTTTTTTTAAATAAAACTTACCGTCCCGTTCCACTCAGTATGGCTGTCAATTCCATGTCAATATCAGTTTTATTTTAACTGAACTGAGAGAAAAGTCAAAAACAACTCGGTCTATATAATTAAAGGTGGTGATGCAAGCTGCTTAACCTAAACAATCACGTTTTGACCTTGCACTTGTTTTGCTCTCATTTCGAAGTGAAGACATTTTCAGAGTTAATGAGCACAACTTTAGCAAATAGCATCACTTAATGAGTAATCGCTAAGTAATTATCTTCCAGAACTATTTCTGGCACACCACATTAAATGAAATAGTTACTATTTTCTATTTTGTTGAATACATAGCTATGTTAATGTAAACCAATGAAATGAGTTGCCCTACAAATATAAATACATGGACAAATGTAGTCTCTTTCCCAACACGTTAAATTCCCGTTTACCATTTGCTTAGAACTCAAACTAAGGTTAAAATTGATAAAAGTTTAGCAACTAACTGATGTTATTCCATTCAAACTTGTAACTTGTAACCACTAGTACGTCTTTTGTACTACTAATGCATTACATTACACATTAAGCATACTCTCAACATTTGTTGGTTAATAATGCAAAAACCACAGAATACTACTCTATATTCATATTCAAAAAGCTCTAAATATTTTCATCATGTATATTTCCTACGTTCAATATCCAGGTCAGGACAGGAAAGCGATAAGAAATGCAAGTTTAGCTTCTAGCTTCTATAATAGAGAGATGTCATGCAAGTATCAGCCTCTAGTTAAATAACTATATGCAAAATGCAGAAGACAACTTAAGATAATGTCTAGATAAATATCTATGTGACTACTACGGCAGTACAGATACCTACTTAACTACTATACAGGGAAAGACGAAGATAAATACTGGAAACTGTAGACGGTCTTAGGAAATGAATTTATTTCATCACTTTGCCTTTGCCTTGTACTCATAAAGTAAATATACATTTGGAAATAAGTAACGAAGACAAAGTTGGTTGCAATACTGCTAATGTTGAGGTTGTGTATGCAATACAAGTATTCCTCATTCCTTAGATCCCACCATGAATAAAATACTTTTCAACTGAACGTGAACCTAAGGGGACATTTAGATTCAATGCCTTAAAGGCATAAAGGTTGTGGTTGTGGCTTCTACCATGGAATGATATTATTATCTTTATTTTATCATTCACGTTTACCTCAATATCAAAATCAATACAATTTCCGATAACTCACTAACAACGCTAATACACGTAGTATACCACCTACAACTACAACACAACTACGATAAGTGATCCACGTATTTCAAGCAACACTCAGAGCTCCCGTGCGTGCACGAGTATCTCTTTCGATTCTTGTAGTTATGTGTGCAGTACACATGTTAGTGTTTGTATGTGTATACTTTGACTTTGACGCGCGTGTTGAAATCATGCATGCATGTGTGCCTGCCGGAAGTCATTGTAAAACTAACAATAACGTACTACAGATAAATGTTGCCTAATTCTTTAACTAATATGAACAAATATAATGCGTTTGCTTTGAAATTCCGTTGACTCCGTTATGTACTTAAGTACCTAGGTAATAATTTTAATGTACTAAAATATATTGTGATTAGTAGTAAATTATTATACAGTACTTTTAGTATAAAAATATCTGAAAGTGGGGGTTTACTCTGTAATCTGAATCCGAAATGCCCTGTTTTAAAAGCTTTGCTATACTATATGTAAATGTATACTTAGCAAACTTAGCATTGCTAAGTTAGCAGAGTGCTACACTATAGTATACGGTTACAGTTTTCCTTTACTGCTGCTTGTTATTTAATTTTAACAAAAAACTAGGTACTAAGGTGCAAGGTTAGTAGGTATCTATAGGTATCATCCAAATATCTATATACTATCCTTGAGTTGGTATAATATATAGATACTACATAGATGTACAGTACATAGACAGAAACTGCTCTTGAAAAAGGATAGAAAATGGCTAAAAATATGTTACGCTACTGATAACAATACCGGTTCCATAGAAGTTTAGCCACACAGGAATCACAACCTCGACATTTTACACACTTTCTTGCCTCAACCATGTAGTGCATAGTTAATAAACTGTGGTAAACAGCTGTAACAATGGAGCGGTAATTTATTTAAAAATAGATGGTGGAAGGGGTAGGGCAATTTGGTCTATTCGGGGGACACATTACTCAATTCTGAAAACAGAATTCAAAAAAGTTGAATAATAATAGGAAAGAAGTGGGCTCAGATAGATAGATACACACAGAACTTCAAGGCATTCTTATAATGCAGACTAACGCTCCATAATAAATGCCGTGTATGCTTTAAATGAACTACCCAACAATAATAAGTAGTAGAATGTACCAATTTTAGTTACAAATGATTAATTACTACGGACCATCAGTGCATTGACAATAAACCTCGCAACTTGAATGATTTTAACGAAATACAAATAAATAAATTTTCAATGAGGCTGAAAAATGCATTGTGTTACAAAGTATTGCCGCCCGTGATTCCCTTTTAATCCAAGTGTCCAAGCAGCCCAATACAAAACTAACCTACATTATAATTATAATGCAAGCTATTTAACTCGTATTCGACTGTTTTTTGGAGAATAAAAATATCATCAGAATACTAAGTACTAATAGCTAACAATTTTACATTATTGCAAATAGGTCACATGATAATGATAATTAGCAAATATTACTTTATTATGAAAAGATGTTATTTTTAGATTTATCGTAATTTGCAATTCCAAAAAATAGTTTTGTAAAACGTTTTCCTGCAGATTCGGTGTATCTGTAGTACTCTTTATGGAATTTCAGAAAATGGTAGACAGGTATTCGACATGAATGCATTTATGCATCGTATATGAGTGAATAAGAAATTATGGTGAGTCATGTGTGATAAATCGTTGTTGTTATAGAGATCGTCTAATCTTTTATGTAGCACATACATTCACATAGAAGCTAGGAAGTAGGGAAAGTAAAGACATGTACACAAATACAAATTCAGTACCATGTGCCGCAAAGAATGTTGTTATTACAGGCATTGCACAGCATTGTGTGTGTTAATTCAAGAAAGTGTTTGCGCTGCGGCTGACATTGGCGTTGACACCGTATCACATCCACATGATACTGAACTGACAGGTCAATTGACAAGATAAGACCCCTAGAAGTGAATAGGGAAAAATATGGCTTCAGGATCACCGAGCACAGCAAAGAGTATTAATAAGAACCCTGGAGCGAATGAAGGTTCAAATGCCCGTCCCAGTGGACTTTATGTCTCCCTGGAATTTGAAGTTTTCGGGAAAGTTCAGAGTAAGCTTAACTTGTCTTTATTAGTTTATTCCATTTAGTGAACAGAATTTCACACTTTATATTTCGTGCTGGCCTCCAGCATCCAGAAAACATGCATGCCTGTACTGTGTATGTAACGTAATATTGTTACTTATGCTGTCTTATTATTATTACAGGAGTTCACTTCCGCAAGGTACGCTAACTAAATTACATAAGTGCCTACTTCCACATCTTTACTATCATCTTGGATATTGCATTATGGTGTAGTATAAATATTCCTTGGGGAGCAAAAGCTTACTACCCGATTTTATACTACTTTCACTTAGTCTTCTTGGGAGATAAACACTTAGAGATGGGATCAAATCCACATTCGAATCAAAATCTAATTTTTACCCAAACTTTTCTGCAGCACCTACGTCCAAAAAGTTACGCACATTAGAAATTCCTGTAAACTTTCTCTCAACAATAGTCTTTGTTGGCTTTGTTTAAGGGAAAAGCTTAGTACCCTGGAATCTGAACATGAGTAACTTTTGGAACGTAAAGTACAAATGAATTTCGAAATGAACCAAGATATCGATACCAAAATTATCGAGACGAGCAAAAACCAAATGTATTTTGAATTAATGTTTATTAATTTAAGATTACAATTTAAACAAGGAGCCTTGTTGTTGTTAACGTTGCACTATATTTTAAATGGTAAAATTCATTTTCTTACATCCATTTTTTATTTTTGAGGCTAAATCGAAGGTAAGATTTTTATGAGGATGTGCTTGAGACGATTCAAGCTCGAAATCTAGACAGTAGTATCGATCTCATCTCTAATGTATGTGAAAACTGGAGAAACTGGCTGTATAAGTTGATAGTAAATGCACGATACAAGGTCGACGGTGCATCACATTCACTAAATAATATAATAACTTAAATTTTACTTATCATAATCCTAATCCTAAACCCTATACTGTTTTATATTCCGAATAGTACACGCAGGCAAAAGCCAAAAATATTGGACTAAGAGGCTGGTGTCGGAACACAGATAAGGGAACTGTCATTGGTTGCATCCAAGGCCTGACAACCTCTGTGAATGCAATGTAAGTCAAGTTGTCCTGTAATACAAAATTTCTGGATATTGGTGTCAAATGTCAATTATTAGAATGTCATACCTCCGGTAATAAATACTTATCCTTGTAATGTGTCTCTTTTCCATTTAATTCCAGGAAAACTTGGCTCCGTTCCACAGGAAGTCCCAAATCGAAAATCCAGCAAGTAGAATTCCGTCATGAAAGACGCCTCGTTGAAATGGACTTCCTTGGCTTTGAAATACTTCCGTAAATTGACTATTTTCGAGTCTCCCGCCTTCTCAGTGATCTATCTCCGAAGCTCAAAACTGGACAGCCCATGAAAAATAGCAATATTTTAATACGAAAATGTGAAACTACTAATTTTTATTATCCATTGTTCAAAGGGTACTATTTTATTAAGGACAACCTGTACTGTTACTAATTTTAAGTGAACCTTCTTTCCACATCAACTTTCCACTATTTAATTTACGGGCAACATAACTTTCTCCCCGGTAAATATTAAATTGAGGTAATGCCTATTACTTTTCCGAAATGGCAGTATTAACGAAATACCTCAAATAAATTCAAAATATCCTTAATAGAATAACAAGACAAAATATATTCTCTATACTTCTTGAATAGTTGAATACTTGAATACTCAAGGGGCTCAAGGACCATCCAGTGTAAGTTAAAGTAGCTATTAGATAATTACTTTAATAATAATTTATTCTCAGGATATCTCAACCCAACATGATGGTGAAAGGCACTCCAATGCCAATTTCGTCTTCATTTCATTTGGAACACTTGTAAATATTAACAACCTTCTAAAATACGCTGGGCTATCATAGCAGAAGGAAGAATCTTCTCCAGTTCTATTCCATTTAGTAGATATGGCATATCTGCACTGCGTGTAACTAACCAAACGGAAACTACACGCTTTATTGAATCCTAAAAGGAAGAACACAACATTCATCCAGCATAAGATAGTGATGTGAAATGAGTCAGTCTGTCTCATAGTCGCATCTCAATCTTGTTAAAACTAACAGACCTGAATTGGGAGGAATGGAATGCTATAATGTATTTAGGTTGTTGTAAGTGTGACCTAGTATGTAATATACATGTATAATAATACCTACTACTTATACTTGGTTCGTGGAAATACAATAATTTAAGTAAGCTATACCTATTTATATTTTACTACCATCTTTTGAGGATGCCACGCCATGCCACTCACATTTCATCGTATCGCACCCTTACGGCTCTTCCAACTGAATTATTTATAAATTTTGCCCATAGAGTTAGGAGAAGTGTTCCAGGACGCAGGCCGACTATATATTGGAATTTTAACTTTATTTGAAGAGGACCTTATCTTTCTCCGACTTTCACTTCCACGAAATTTTCATTCCAGTCATGGAAAACTGTAGTTTTAGCAAAGGAGAAGAACTTTAGTTACGTCCAGTCTCCAGTCCCGTCCAGTCTACCCCAGTGGTGTTCTTTTACACAATTTACGAGTTTCTTTTACTTTATTTCAAGTGTGTGTCATTTAAAGTAAAAGTTGAACGTTTTACTATCTCATTGCATTTGCTAGTATAGTATACATATATAAAGAACATTGTATAGTAAGTATAGTGAAAGCGTGACCCATACTTAACATAACTTACTTACATATGCCGCATGTTATGTTGCTGGCTATTAAGTTAAGGTGTTTTCACCATATGTTACTCACACTAGACCATTACACTTTCCTCTACGTTAATATATCTAGCCCCATTGTACAAGGGATGGCTTTTTAGTAAGTAAGTAATAGTAAAGTGAAAGCGGGATGACGTATTGCACGTATATGACATGAGAGCGATTGAGAATGACACAAGAAGGTTCCTAGCGTACAGATAGCTTCCATCGCATTGCATCGTCGACTCAAATAAAGGAAGGAATTCCCAAGGAACTATGTAGTAGGGAAATCAAGGAGCTTTTTTCTCTTTTGTGTCCTGTCAAGTGAAAGTGAAGCTAAAGCCTTCGCCAAGCCAAAGCTAAATGATGGAAGGCCATAGTGATCATATGCTAACATTGTACAGTACAGTAGTCTTCGTTCTATTACTATTACTGTTACTATTAACTATAAGAGCAATAAAGAAAACTGGAGAAAAGAGTCTGGGGAGGAGCTCTTAGCTTAACGACTTTCTCTATTCCTTTCTCAGATCACTTCACATCAACATCAACATCATGCAACTTTGTCATGTCATAGTTTACTTTCTTTTGTGAACATTGCACATTGAACATCTCACTTTTCTCATTTCCTTGCGGCTCTTGTCATCTCATCTCCTATAACATCCTACTGTACAATTCATCCAATAGTATGCCAAATACAAAGAACCAAATGTAAACGACAAAATTTAGGAACCCTTGCTCAGCACACTATGCACTACATGGATCTTCACTCATTCAGTCAATGCAATCCTGTTTAATGGCTATATTCTACTTAATATCTGCTAGAATGCATATACTCACTCTCTTATACTTACCATACCACACAGAGAGTAGAATTTCTTGGTTTTTGGCTTCCCTTTCACCATTCAGAGAATAATCCTCTTCATGAAAACATCGGGATGCGGAAGAGGATTCAAAATAAATTGTTGAAAGCAAAGTCAGTGTAATTTTCAAATGTAGAAAGTATATGTACATACAGTAGAATCTATTCTACGAGTTTAAGTCACATTACATTACATACTTGCGGATGCGTGTAGGTGGATAGAATTGGTTTGCGTTTGGTTTGGTTTGGGATCTGATAGGATTGGATTCGTTTGCTTTAGCATTGAAGATTGAGCTGAAGTTGAGTCACATTGAGTGGAGTGGAGTGCAGTGGATATAGTATATTATGTAAGATGAGTTAGAGATACCTTCCTTGGCTGATGTGATATATGTGATAGAAAGTACAGTAGGTAAGGTAAGCTGAGTACAATCCTAAACCAAATCACTTGAATCTAAAATCTAAACCTCTGAAGTATAGGAAGGAAAAGTCCCAATCTTTCACTCGCTTTCTCCGTCAAGGATCTCCTTCCCATTTTACCTTGTTTCCTTTAGTTTGACATATGAATAGGTTAGCCAGGACTACCTACTCCAATTTTTCTCATACAAAATACATACAAACCTTAACCGTAAGTATTGTATTAGTCGGGTGGGATGTTCTGGATAGAAAAAGAGTTAGAGTTTTGGCTAGTCGGGTCAGACCAGCCTTCTTCTTCGTTTCGACTAACTTGTATAGAATCCCAGTGGGAATTCGTATCCTATTCAGCTTTACTCCTACTCTAGTACAATATGTACTGATATCGTATACAAATACTACTTCAGTTAGTGTATGTACTTATTCCATTCAAGTATGTACAATGTATACTTAAGTATATATCGAAGGTTTACTATATGGACGCTTGTTTCCTTGACTTGCCTTCACTCCATTCCACTTTCTCTTCTCTATAGCCCAATGCACTGCAGTGAAAGTTCAGTACAAATACAAATACAGCCCAGTCCAGCTTATACATACAAAATACATATGTTTTACTTTCCTTCTCTTTAGCTTCAGCTTTCACTTCAGAAAATATAATATTATTTCTACATACAGTACAGTACATCCCACATATGAATTTATGTAGTAAGTTTTAAATGAATCTACAGTTACATACACTGTACTCGTACTCTCTCGTTTTACTCAGGACTCGTACTCACTCACCATCACATCACATCCCATCAGATAACTACATAACTACATAACATTATAATATACCCAAACCCAACCCCGCTTTCCCTATTCACTACAGTACACAGTGCAAATACTGTATTCTTTTTACATATTCTATGTACGAAACATCACAGAGTTGGTGAAAGTAGTTCTTGCATAAATGGTTTACTTACCTAATACATACTGCATGCAAAGAATATACGTATAATATTATGGTAAGTAAGTAGGTACTCATATTGCTAAATACATATCATATCATAGCACACATACAGTACACGTTCGTATCGTTCTTAGAATATTGTACAGTATACGACTATGCAATGCATGATACAAAGTGAAAGTCGCGGATAGGGACTTACTAGCTGTTACTGCTTGTGAGAGAAAATGTTTCAATACTTTTCCTTTGGTTTGTTCTCTGTGTATACATTGAAGTGAAGTGAAAGTAAGGAAGCCATTCATGCCACTGCAATTCAAGGTTTAACTTTGGCACTGCTAAAAGGGTGAATGGATAGTAAGTTAGATAGCTAAGCTAAGCTAAGCTAAGCTTGCACACTTACACTTACAACAACCGTCCTATACAATATCCAAGGGAAAAATAACGTACCTTAAACGAAAGCAACATTAACTACATAGACTATGTATAATACACTAGGACTTGATCCACAATCCACATACTGTAAATGTAAAGTGTACTGTCCTCGTCCTGTACTAGTAACATAGTGTACTAGAAAATAAAAGCGAGTAAGTGAACTGAACTAGACTAAAGTAAAAGTAAAGTGAGTAAATACTTAGCTACTATCAGTACGTAGGGTGTAGGAAAATGTAATGTTATGTAACATACACTACAGTACAGTACAGCACACTACTGCAGTACACAATGAAATGTACAACATAGAGATACTAACATAGATAGAGTGAAAGGCAAGGAGAAAGGAACGAAGAATCATTTGTCCCTGCTCCAGCATCCGGAGGATCCAGATAGGACAGATGAGCTTCGAACTTCAGACGCGCAGTTTCCTCTTACTACTATGTGTATGTTTCTATGTGTACTGTATGCTACTGCTACGGTTGACTTTCCTGCACCATCCAGTTTGAGTTTGAGTTAGAAACTTGTCTCGTTTCTGTAGAAGACCAGTCTGTGAATTGGATTGGAGGGAAAGCAAGCGAGCGAGCGAAAAGACGAGGGTACGTAGGAGAAAGCCAGCAGGAACGGGAAATAAGCTCTGTATCTCCAGTTTGTAGTCGCTACCGCCAGAAAATTGAAATATATTCGACGCCTTGGACAATGCACCCACTCAACTACCAACAATTCCTCCTCCAGTTGCTCCTACATTCTGGACAACTCAACATCAACACCAACACTACTAGCATTGCACACTCCACTTATTCGCTACAGATACAGATACGATAGTTAGTATAAATACAAACGAATACAACGCACAGCAACCATTCATTCATTCAACGGCACATAAAAATAACTGATTCAAATAGTTCTTCCTCACTTCACGTACATCCATAGTTCCATAGTTCCATAGTCTCCTCGCTTATAAACTTACTCACTTCACTATCACTTCACTACAACTACAACTACAACTTTCTCTGCA
Organism: Tomocerus mixtus; assembly: GCA_034694165.1. Lineage (NCBI taxonomy): Eukaryota > Metazoa > Arthropoda > Collembola > Entomobryomorpha > Tomoceridae > Tomocerus > Tomocerus mixtus. The sequence continues at coordinate 42,222 of JAQFYC010000441.1, forward strand.
ACTTCTCTCTCATCTCCTCAGCAAAACGATACAATAGACACAGTTCGCTTCTCAATTTACTTATACATACATTACATAATACTTCACTTAAATAGATACACTACAATACACTTGTCTGCAGAATTGAAACCAGATTCCTATTCAATTCACTTTCCCATATACCAATAACAATCTGAACTTAAACTTATTTCCTACATATACTATTACATAGTAGTTCTCGTCATACAATAGTCATGGCTAACAATGACGATCCTTTCTCCGGGAAAAGTAGCGTCCAAGTTATCTCCATCATTGACATCGTAAGTGAGATCTCTTCTGCAATATTCCTAACTATTTATACTATTCCCATCGAATCTTATTTTATGTTACCTACTTCGTATAAGGATAATAGTAATATTATTATTTAGTAAAGTGTTGCAATGATTTCCCTTTCCTTTATACTATTATAGTACAGTTAGTAGGTATATGGTGTTTTTCTTCCAATAATAGTATCCATCAAATTATAGCATAAGATAGAAAATCACAACCACCACTACAGTGAAAAGTAATCTGTTCTGGTTTGGTTTTGTTCTGTTCTTGAAACATTTATATCTGCTGCCATGTTGTAGTGCTGGTATGGTGGTATGGTATGGTATATTAGTAAAAAAGTATTTTCTACGTAGGGAACAGACAATATTGTATTATGTATAGAACAAAGATGTTCCAATTCCAGTTGAGTCAAGCAAGTCGACTCAAGTCAAGTCAAAGTCTGTCTGGTTTAGTGAAATAGAAAAAGGCTTTTACATGTAATGTGATAGTTTCTTTTGTATTACGATTTGGACGATAGCTTCTGGCGGCAATGCTCCTTTGCTTCTATGGGGTGAAGTGGGCTACTTACGATGTGAAGATGGAAGAGCCTGTTCCAAAGGGCCCTATATCTATTGAATCAGGTAATCGGAAAAATCCAATTTCCTTATTCCCTTCCCTATGTATAGCTCCACTAATAACCACAGGTTCATATCATTACATTCTTTACCACAAACACATTGTTGGCATTTCCCACCGTAACCATCCCACTAACAATAACTAGCACCACTTTCCTATATTTATTGGGCTTTCTTGTTTTTATAGTTATACGATCTATTGTACTGAACTTACTGCATGCCTTCCCAAACCAAGACAAGCCACGTGTTTAAAGATTCCTCAAGCTATCCTGTAACTTACATATTATTGGGTAGAACTAGAAACTTAGAAAGAAACTTTGTATTTATGTACCTTACTAACTATTTACAAGAGTAACGATTTCTTATAATACAGATTCTGCTCTATATTTCTACTAATACTAATAGTAGTGCTCAATTTCATTAGATTTTGCGAACAAAAGGTTTCTTTTCCCTATAAAAAAGTATAAATATAACTTACCTTTAAGTTAGGCAACATGTGCTAGATAAAAATACATGGAGAATTTAGAATGAATGTTAGCAATAGAAATCTAAAAGAAAGTGTAAAGGTCTTTATGTATATTGCTGAAAAGTTTCTCTTGATTTCTTCCATTCATAGTGATTCGACACCCGTCTGTCTTTGTGTGGATCGCTGTTATCATCTTTCACTCTATGCAATTGGTTATGGCTTTCGTATTACTCAGCTCCGTCTACGATGTAAGTAGAACAGGACGTTTTTTTTCTATATAATGTTATCACCAGAATCACCACCTTTCGTTTGATATTGTATTTATGCGAGGAGTCTTCTTCCCCTCGTTGTAACTGTAGCTGTAGCATTTGAGTTTGACATTATATTTGTTAGCGCTTTGCTAAATTGTTAGTAGAATAAATGGGAACGGGCTTTTCTTTTGAATATTTGTATAGAAAGACGCTGAGGACGCCTTGGGTAAATGTCAACTGTGGTGGTGCACGGCTGTGATGCTGTTTATGGTCCTGGCACTTGAGCTAGCTGTAATGATATACCTGATGATATACCTGACAGGAATGCAGCCGATTTCCATGTGCATTTTTATTCTCAAGTTGATATTTCGAATGGTAGCTGTTGTAACTGTGAGGAGATTTATGAAAAATCTGAAGAAGGCACCTCCGTCTTCTGTCCACCAGAAAGTTTACATTCGTTCAAAGACACACGGACCCCCGCCTTCTAACTACATTCGTTACTAAATTCAAAATGTTTATATTTACGATTAGTCTAATTGATATGTACATAACATACTTAAATACGTAATATAAATTGTCATTGTTGTGATACATGTATACTGTATACCGTGATCTTGATTGACATGACGTTTGGTATACATGTATGATGTATGCAACAATTCAATCGTTTTAGACATAAGATTTAAGAATAATTTACTGATAATACGATATTTAGATATCTAAGAGAACTTTCTAAAGGAAAACAGGAATTACGGATACATTTATCATCACAGAGAGTAAGTATCCACTTTTCTATTTACTTTTACAACAAACACTAGGTATTCCTATATTTAATATTCTCTAAATAGTTAAAGACAACAGTTAATAGAAGTAAGATAGAATATGCACATTTCTAGAACGTTGAAACGTTGAGAGTTAAAGAGTTAAGTAAGTAAGGTTAGTTAAGTAAGATTATGTAAGACATATTCTACAGTAACTAAGTATATGAATTAGGAGGCGAAATTCATCTTTTATTAACTCAAGGTTTGGCCCTGGTCTTATTTGGTCTGGTTCTGGTCTAATAATAAATAACTTTCCACTTCGAATACATTAGCAAATTGTAAATTGTACCCTGGGATAACAACTTTGAAAGATAGAGACAGAATACCTATCCTTAAATTCTTGCTCTTTACGTTACATAACTAATTGATGTAAGTAAAGATGTTAGAAATGCTCCTCCAACCTTATGATGTACCTATAGATAGTTTAGTCGTGGATAAATAATTCATTGGATACATATTTATGTAACCAAGCCAGGGCAAGTCAAGCCAAGCCAAGCGAGTACATAAGCAAAATGGTATTAACACTATCTTGATCGAGATAGCTGATAGCAGCTACATGGTAATATAGTTAACCTTAACCCAAAAGGGAAGATTAAGTGAAGTGAATTCTAGGGACGGATAAATTCGAGTTGATTTGATCAAAGTTGGCTTGACTCTTTAGTCAAGACTCTTGCAACAGAATTATTAAAGGTGTTGCATTAGTATTTTAACGAGCCAAAATCCTGTCTACTGTAATATTGATCTGTAAGAAGGGTTTCCTCTAACTGGTTACTTACCTCAAGTGAATCCCTTCAGACTCTTATTCAAATCCTTTCTCGCCCAAGTTGAACCCCGCTATCACTATCTCCAATATTGCCGACCATCTAAGTGCACGTATTTATGTCATAGGCACCAAAATCCACAAGGCACAGGGAGTCATGTTACCTTCGTCTACTCAATGCGTTTTTTACAAACTAAAATTCAGCGTGTTTATTTACTAGAGAATTTTCTTCAACTTATCCTTGGACATTGTGTACAGTTTTCGTGAAAATTCTCTGAGTTTAACTCAATACACAGAAAAATCGTCAATTTTCTCAACTTTCTTGTGAAATACAACAACCCTTCTGGAATTCAGGACATTGTTTTCTCCAGATTGTAGAAAATAGACTGAAATTGGTGTGGAAAGTTTCTACAAACATAAGATGATTTTTTACCACGCCGAGAAAAGTCTGAAATTCAGTTGCTTGGTTTTTACAGAGTTGAGTACAATTGTGGCACTTTCTTACCTGTAAAGATTTTTCTTCAAACTGTTTTTTTACGTAGTTAAAACTATCGGATAATTAACTAGTATTTATGCCATTTTAACTTATGATACATTATAAATTCCAAATTACAGCCAAAAATGTTCACAGAGGTATTTAGCATAAAATCTTTTTGAAAGTTAAAAGAGCAAACTACTTTCCAGCCCTAAGCCAGATGGGTGTTTGTGCACTTAGCATATACATATGTACATTTTATCACTATGTATCTATGCATAAGGATACGAGTTTGTCTAGCCTCCAGATATTGTATGGCATTGGTGCTGATCTGAGCAAATAACCCGAAAGTGAGTAACCAAGCGAAGCGTTCTCTTTGTCTGTTCTCTCAGTATGATGCCTACTCTAATGCTAGGATCTATTCTATAGAGATTCAAATTCAAACTCAGAGTGTCTAAGTCTAGTATAGAGGGTTGAATAAGTAATGAATGCAGAATCAGAACGAAGCCAGCCCAAACGAGATCCGAAAAGAAAATAACAGGGCAGAGCACTTCTGTTGTTCACTTTAGTTATCTCGTTGAGTGTTGTACTGTGTTCTGCTGTAAGTACCCAAATAAGTAAAGTACAGTAATAGTAGTAGGTAAGTTAAGGATGTTCATGTACATAATATTTACGTCTGTGTCTGTGACTACTAACATTACACAACACTAGACTACAGTACAGATAGCTAGAGTAGAACACACACAGAGAACACAGAAAGGAATAAAATCAAATGAAGGGTGAAGCTCATGAGGAGGCTCATTGAATTTGAATGACAGACATTCAGCTGTATAATTAATAGCCAGCCATGAGCTTATACTTACTTACTCCAGCAAGCTGTGGAATGGAAAGCAAAAGGGAAAGTGGAATGATTTGATTAAATAGATATGACTACAGGGTTATCAACGAAAAATATACTAAGCTACTCCACCTACATTATAAATTCGTAGCTAAATATGTAATTAACGGATATACTTACTTATGTACTTAATTTCACTATATCTATGTGTTTAGCCACTTATACAGTACTAAATAGACCACTCATTACGCGTTCACCATTGTAAACTTTCACCCCAATGTAATACTACTGTGTTTAAAAAATATGTATTATTTGCTTTCTCTTTTAACATAGAAACTCCATTTAAATCTTTCACAAATACTCTCATTTTCAGTCCAAATTTCGTTGACGCCGTGGCATATACTGCTGGCATAAATAATATCCTAAAGGGAAATCTATCTTATTCTGGGCACATTCCCTCATATATATTTCATACTATGTTAAGATATTGCAGCGGTGAAAGTTAACAGTAAGAAAATATAACGATCTGTTTATTTTGTGTAGCACTGTACTTATCTCTAAAACTGTTATGTAGGTTTGTTTGGATATGTACGGTCTCTTGCTTAACTAATAGGTTTAATTTCTACTTTTACTTTCCTCTACTTAACTAAAGTATAGTACTTAGCAATTCAGTTACTATCTACTTATCAAAGGTATGCTAATTTATAAATTACTACCCGAAGTATTAACTCGGCATACTTAGAATAGCAAAACGGGATGAACAGGGACAGAGAAATATGGTATTATGAGGGAGAGCGACGCAAAGAGCAGAGCTGAAACGATTATAAGTCAATTTATTACAACTCATCTCATCACACTATGCTATAGAATTCGAAAGTTTAGTCAATGAACAAAAGCAAGGGAGAACGGAATTGAAAGAGAATATTGCCAAACCATACTGTGACAGTCACAGTAAGGTAAATGGCAGGATTAGCATTTATATTCAAATTGCTAACGCTGTATGGATAGAATGAGGAAATTGGGTTAATTATCTTCGCCCTGGATTTCATATTCACCTATTTAAAATACCATTAATACATGACTAGCATCTTAAAAATACATTACATACATTACACTTTGCCTTTGTGCATTTCAATATGCAGCCAGTAAACCTATCACCATAATACTCAAACTTAGGGAAATTATAATATCCCTTAAGGTTATAAGTTTTATTAAATTCTTGTACCTACTGAAACTACTGATACGTACTCCTATTATACATTGTAGGTACATACGTAATGTACAATTGCCATAAGAAATTAAATCGTTTATAAGCTAATATCTTAATAATAACTAACTAAATATTCATAGCTATACTTATACTGTTACAGTTGAATTTGTAAAGAAAGTCTCAACGTAAGTAAATTACTAACTAAGTAGGTATTGTCTATGTGCAGGCACAACGTAAATACCAGATGTATAGCTATTAGTACACTAGTGTAATAAAAATTGTATTAACTGTTATATCACTGAGTGAACGTAATTTGCATTATAAAATCATTATCGTGGGCGAATAGTTCCTAGAGAACATTTCCCTTTGGACTTTAACTTTAAGTACTTAATCTACCAGAAGGAACGCAATAATATTTATTAGTAAAATATTCGGGTAGAAATTATTCCTTCGGGAATTAAGGAAACCCCTCCCCATTTGATACTGTAAATTAAAGTTTAATTTCCTTAATAGCTCGCTGGATACACCTACAACGTACTAATGCTGTTGAACTGCGTTAAATAATCGCGAATAGCTGTTATCGTTACGTTATGTTAGTCTGTAGTGCAAACCGTCCTACATAAATAATTTCTCTGCCCCTCTCTGGGGATTACATGAGAAATAAAGGGTAAAACCCGAAATGACACGTTTTTATTGTGAATTAAACGATGGTCCCGGAGGGGGTGGAACGTAAGGCAAATATAGTGCAGCCCTCGGAATAGTAATTCACCTTCAGCCGACGACACACATAGGCTCAAGCTTTAAGCATTTAAAAAAATGCTACTTTGGTATCTTTGGAGAGGAAAGGGATTTCCTACGGATATTTGTGTTAGTGTAGGTCTGCCCTAGGCGTAAACTAGTAAACTGGATATTGATCACAAAAGCTTTTGGAAGTTTCCACAGTTTGTTTAAAGTAATGGCTCGTATATATCAGTGCTAATATCTTTGTAAATTCTTACTCAACACATAAGAATTTATCAGAGAGAATGAGAAAGTAGTGAAACTTGGTATCTTTGAGTAGGTTGAAGTTGCTGTGGTGTAGGCGGAGGTCGTAGAAGAAGCTATTGGTATTATATTATAGTGCCCTATAAATATATCTCTATTAGTTGTACATTGTAATAAGTATTACATAAGGAAGTATATACCTATAAGATTACTATTTATAATGGAAGCTTTAGCTAGTACCTAAAACCTACAGCCATTACTACATAGTACCTATACAGCCTACAATAATAACACTAAAAGTTGAAAATAGCATTCCGTTTCATCCCGCTTACATACCACATACTTCCTAAAATGCATACCTAGTCCAACCATAAATTAGAAAGTACAAATTATACAGAGAGAGGCAAACGGACAAAAGTTTTCTGGATGGGATTGAGACGGAGAAGAGAAAGAAGTGCAGACGTAAGACATTTATGAATATTCCTTGCTAGAAAAAGACATTACTTAGGTCATACTGTACACTATCTCTACTCTAAGAAGAAAACAGTTCTAATAATATATTACTGCATTGTGTATGGTAATAGGTAGTAAGCAGTGATATTTATTTCTAAAAGTAAAACTAAGAAAGAACGATGACATTTTTAAGACAGAGAAAGTATTAAACTTTCTCGAGGGCATAAATTAGAAAATAAAAGTAAAAGTACTTAATTAAAAAATACTTGAGATACTAGTAAATAAACTAACATATACTTATTAACAAAACATTACGTGTGTTCCATTAATTACTTACATAAACCAAAGCAAAGCAAAACACAAGTTATATTTCAATGAAGACTAATCTTCTTCGAACTTCTATCATCCCATCTGAAACTCATACATACTTTACTAAAATAACTTTACTAACTAATATATAATATAAACTTAATTGAAAGGCTCGTGTCATGTATTTTTAAAAGCATACGTACCACTGCATTGAAATACTACCAAAAGCACACCTTCAAACTACGATGCTAGTAATTCTAAGTAAATACCTACTTAATTATGTAAGTTTCCTTTATCTGAGTACTTTCACTACTTAGGTAGACTACGGAAGGTCTAGATTACTTAGGTATACGTAGAAATCTGCCCTTCAAAGTTCACACATACAATGAGTACATTTACATTACAGGCAGAGATTTGTATATGTACCTATCCAAGTTCAAAAGAACGGAACACTAATTTAAAAGACAAAAAATAAAAAAGGAATCTCCTGTCTTGAAATGGGTTGGAGAAAGTTTCATGCGTCTTAACGTACTTACTTTAGCTAAATAAACCTTAACTTAAGCCTGCAAACAATGAAAATCCGTACGTACGTATGTACGTACGTAATATACAAAACGGAACTCAACGAAATTATATCTGCCAAATTAAGTAAGTCTAGGTAGGATGTGGGTAAAGTTTAGTTGTTTCTTTGGTAAGTACGTAGCTACATACATATAATAAACCGGGATATGCACAGTTTCATATAAGCTACTATATATTTAACTAACACCTTTATAGCTATTAAGTTGTCTGGATTTCTCCCAAGTTTCTACTTACAACTCACCTCCACTCAACTCTGAAACAAAAATTGAGACTAGGATATGAGGAATAAAGGCAGGACATTTATAGAGTATTGTTGGATTTGAAACTTTCTATTATACCTTATTAAAGTGTACAAGTTACCTTTATAATACCGACTACTACTATAACTGGGCTAACAAACAGATTTTGCTAATTGTTACAATAGTTGGTTGGTTTTGGTATTGTAAGATAAGGGTAAAGTAGAATGTTTGTGAAATGTTTGCGGATTGGATTCTTGTTGTTTTGGGTTGGAATCCAATCTAATGCATTGTGGATGTGGGTAAAGTGTAAACCGTAGTTTATTTTGGTTAGCTACTACATGTAGTTCCTAGTAAACTAAAGTACTTAATGTCAGCTGTAATTTTAACGTTAAAAAAGCAATAAATAAGACTGCTTGTCCATTACATGCTCACGGAGCTCTCAAGATTTTGTTTACTTAGTTACGATTAGTTTACTTTATTGTATTCCACTTTGTTTTCGGTAAGTAGTAGGAGGCTAGACTAAGCATAACTGTTTTCCCGCTAACATAACATTACATAGACACATACAGATAGACATACATACATACTTTCATAAGTAGATAACATCCTTAGAGAGCCAAGAGAACAGAAAGTTTGCACACATTATTACTTAGAGAGATCGGCTCAGACAGAAGCACGACAGGGAGAGCAGAGGAGACTAACCGGAAGAAATACAAGACCAAAGGAGGGACCAGGACGGGACCCGACCATATTCGGTCACCGAAACAGTCCTGCATGTTATTCTACTACTAACAACTTTAAGTGCTTAACTTGAAATATAGGAAGGAAGGAAAACAAGTTAAGTAGAATAAAGTTAAGTAAAAGTAAGTAAGTAAGAGTAGCGACTAGTGTACTGTCTTGTCTCCATATACATGATCATATATATGACAAAAAGCTGGAGCTGGAAAGAAAACTTGTCTTCGTTCGACCAGAAATTTTTATGTAGATAACACTCCCCATAACTTGATACATGCCACGAATCCTATGGAAATCATCTAAAGCTAAACTTTGTGAAGGATCCTTCTTGCATTGCATTGCGTTGCATTTCTAGCTTCCTTGCTTTTCCTCGGTGCGATGCGATGTGGATGTGGGATAGATGCCCAAATAATTCAGACGAATTGGGTCACGTACGCAGATATGGAGAAAATTGTGGAGGAATTGGGAAGATGCCAAATTAAAGTGGCAACTCTTCTTTTCTCTTATCCTCCCCCTTCTGCTATTCTACTGGAGAAGCAAGCATACAAATACATATATTCTCTTCAACCACCTATATTAAATCCTTACATATACTACTGTGCTAGCTACATTTCCAGTTTTGACAGACACACAAAATCGAAAAGCAGGTCCCACAAGCGAAAACGAACTGACTATTTAGTCAAATGGGCTAGACAAGTATCTACTAATGCACTAAATAATATCTCTTAACATATTATAGTAGCTGGAGGATACTATCGTTATCTTTTCTAGTGCCTACCTAAAAATCTCAGAAAAGTTACAAGAACAGACAGAGCTGAACACATGGTATAAGACGTATGTATGTAGACTGTTGTGACATTGATTGTTCAAGTCTGTTCCGTTACTGTTCTAGTCGTCCCACAAATACTAGCATGCATTTTTACTTACGAGCTATGACTACGATAACACCGAGACGGCTACCGTACATACATACTTTGAACAAAGTATTTTCATACGTTATCTGGAAAATGTCACAAAAAATTTTCTTTCACAGAAATGACTGGGGTTCAGTGTTACGCACAGCTGTGACTTACAAACGGAGCGAGAAAGTGGAAGCCCGACTCACACCTCCTCACGTGCTCCTGGCATTCCATGTAGTACTTGTAATTTGGCATGTAAAAGTAAACGAAAATACGCCCAGTTTTTATTTATACTTATTTTTAAGTACTACTACATACTATCCGTATATACATATATTAAATTAAGGTCTAAACATTGTTTACAGAGCAATTACCCAATAGTCCTTGCAAAAAATACAGACATTTATCAGTAAACGGATACAGTCTACAATAGCCAACACCTTCACCAGTGGATCTACTGCACCTAATTGGAAGCAATTATTTCATGTATTGCGAATAATTTGTGCGGTGAACTTCAATGGGAAAGAAAACCATCATTGCCAACCAGTTAGGATGTAAATGGTACAATACAATCAAAACGGCAAAGGTTTTCTTTGACCAAAGTTGGTATTGTTAACGTTTACAATTTTAGTTCACTTTCCCCAGACCTTCTCTTTTAAAATTTTTAGTGTCAAATAAATTTTCACTAGTTTTAATCCTCTTTTTACATAAAAACGTGTTGAAAATTGAAAACTTTCATAAATACGGTATCGGCATATATATATTTATCGTACATCAATCTCATTACCTACCAATTTATGTGGAGCACCCGATGTTCGAGTTTCCCCAACCTCCCCCACCCTGCAATCGTGATCGTGATATTATGTGAATTATCCCTACTGAGAAATAATGCTAAATTTTGTTCCCAGTGGAGTGTAGCAGTACATTAACTTTAGTAGGTACATGTACAAAGGGCTAAAGAGCACCACGTAATAAAGTTATTTCGGCACACTCTCTCTCTGGGTCTGGATACGGTATAGACAATGCGGTAATAACAGTGTAATAGGTTGGTTTAGTTCAGATGCGTAAAATACATAGAGTCGATCCGACTGTTGTGTTTTTGGTTCTACACGAATTTCTCCAGCTCATTTCTCATTTCAAGTCGAATTAAGTGTGTCGGAGGGAAACAAGAGAAAGTAGTATATACAAGATGCTTGCGAAGCGAGGAAAACCACAGGCTTCCCTTTGATATCGCACTAATGAACGTAGGTATTAGGCCTACAACGTTCCTACAACCTACATACGTTGCTCACTCAGCTTAGCTCTCATCTTCGCCTTTCATGATATATTACATCAGTTTTTTTACGTCGTTAGCTGCTCCAGTGTATGAAAAACTATTGCTTGATATATTAGTCCTAGCAGCTGACTAGTATAATTGTAATCCTATACACATCACACATACCTATATATAAATTATTATAGAAAGGCCGTTCCTTCTCCTTCGTTCGTTAGCAAATAGTTCCTAATACTTTTAATAAGATCTGGAAGCAGGTTTGATATTTCTCGGATCGCGTGTGTGTGCACACATAATATCGGTGAGTGGATTTGGACTAATGGGACTAACGATAAGTAAGTATGTTTTCTCCTGCCCTACTTCATTCTTTCCTATTATTACCATTACTTTTCGTATGAAGACAAATTAATTATATTTGGAACCCACAAAGATTTCTTTGTCAGTTCAATTGAGTCAAATCAGAAGTTACCATTTCAAAACGGAGGAGAGAGATTGCTAAGTCAGTAAGTAAAGTATTATCCAGCTTATCCTTCGTAAGCACTATAAACTAGATTTTTCTATTTCAGGCCAGACTGGAGAAGGAAAGCAGATTTCTATTGTGATGTTGACTTCCCTTCTGTTCTGGTAAGACTAGGACTAGGCATTTGCCTTGCTTTAACGATATCTCAAGTGAAGTGAATCCAAGCCAAAGGGAACTAGGTTCTTAATATCTTTGGTTATACAGATAGTTATGGAATTCAAGTTAAGCCCTATTTTTGCTTTAAGTTCCTTCGCATCAAGCCACGGGTCTCTAACAAGAGAAAATCCATGTTTGGATGCAGATAAAAAAATTACTACGTATACAAATACTATATACCTATATAGGGTAATAGTAGGCGAGAATCCAAATCTCTGCATTACAGAACAGGAAAGAGCTTCCACTCAGAAGACATCACAACTCTCATCAATTTACCTCGAACAATAAACTGGACAGCTCCCTTAAACTTTTAAGACTACAAACGACTATTTACAACATTTATCTAGAATTTCATGAGCCTTGCCTAACTATTAACGATCGAGGTGAAATTCTTTCTCCTTCATTTGCTTTTACGTTAGCAGCTTATATTACAGACAGTCTGTCTGGCTGGCTTCCGTCCATTCAAATGCTTTTTAATATCTACCTAGTAAGTACTACCATACTACATGATTTCCATTAGGATTCTTACATAAGTTAAACTTTTCGTTTACATTAAGGAAGTGTAAGGCAGGATAGCCCATTATTTATTTCCGTTCTTCCCACTAGAAGTCTACATACTTACCACGTTGCGTTCTTCAATGAAATGAATGCCCGTACTCGAATTCTAGTCTTGGTAAGTATAAGTATTAATCTACACTTAATTTTAATTGAAACAAGATTTAAAGAGTCTAGGAGAAAAACTCCATTAAAAGTGTCCTGGAGACAATAATATGGATTCTCACTTTCACTCTCACTTTCTCCCAGCTACCTAAACATTTCGCAGCTACTACGTACTATGTACCAATAATAATGTCAGCCACAAATTCCCAATCCACTTTACTTCATAGGAGAAAGAGCAACCCGTCAATCCATTTCTAATTTACAAGTTGACAATAAAACAAAGGGAAAGTTGTTCCGGATTTCAGCATGAATTAATTCTTCCTATGAGAGTTTTGAAGGACATAAATCACTGTAACAGAATAGGAGACTTAACATTTTTCATCTTGACATAGAAATGGAAAGGTGAAAGCAGGGCAAGCCTAGCGAAGCATTTTGAATCCAAGTCAAGCCATGCCAAGCCAGGCCAGACCAGGAACAAAATAAGCAAACTTTCACCAGGGACTTGCATAGTAGAAAGTTGAGATCGAGACAACGCAAGTTAAAAGCGAGCCAAAACTTTCATAGATCCAAAACTACTACACAGATAGATAATAGTTTGGAATTCCCCTTATTGCCTTCGAGTTGAGTTGAGTTAAGTTGACTGTCATATCCTATCGTTTCGCCTACTGTACTGCTGTACAATTCATAGTGAGTAGAGTACTAAAAGTCTTTTGAAGATTGTAGTTAGAGAATTGAATCTGGAGTACTTACATATTTGTGCACAGTGCAATGGAATACAGACAACAGCAATGTAATTTTATTGCTATGAGAGATCTTATTCTTGTTGTGCAATAAAGGTTAGCCGATAGTGCTCGTATATGATTTCGGCGAATTCTGTCCTATTCAAGATTTGGATTTAGAACAAACTTTTCCCTCTCATCGTTTACCTACAAACCTAAATAAAAATAGGGGACTATACTATGCATTGGAATGCAAAACAAGGCTCGAATTACGCACAACTTTGATTTCCCTTTGCGAGATAAAAGCTATTTCAGCAGATGATAAGACCAGGCCATGTCAGGGAATATATAGGAAAGAGCTTTGATTTAATTCTCCGTCCTCTGAATGAGAAGAGGATAAGGATGAGAAGGAGAACGAGAGTGAGACTCTGAGCTGAGCTTGAGCTGAGAGAAGATGGAATTTAAATTCACTACCTTAACCATACAATCTCACTACTTATACTTACAAACTATGTATGTTATATAGCATTTTACACTTTGCATACATACATGTGTAAAGAAAAGCATTAGTCTTCTTAGCATTAGCATTCCTTTTATAGAATTAGGCTCTAAAAGCAAAGTATTCTTATTCTTCCTCAGTCTTACTTTACTCTTGCTTACTTACTTAGCTTTTGGGTTTCGGCGGAACATCTAACCTAACTAACCTTTAACACAGCACTATCTCTAATGTCATGTCTATGCAACTTTCTTTTTAACTAGTTTAACTACATATATTGAATACGAAACACTCGAAAGGAATTAACTTGCACGGAACGTAAAGGCAAAGGCTTCGTGTGCCGTTCCCGTTCCTATGCAGTCCGCAGAGGGGGACCCATGGTACTTAAACTCTTTTAATGGCATAACTAATGCTAATATAGTACCTACCATACACAGTTAGTATGAAGGAAACGTGTACAACTTTTTTGCATAGTGTGTGTAGTATGTACTTTGTACTTTTTACTTTAGGTTTAGGGATAATGCTCTTTGCCCCCGCACTCACTTACCTTTTACTGTACGTACTTCCTTTCTTTTAGTTTACTTTAGTTTCCCAGACTCTTCTGTTTTTAAAATCCTACTGATCGAAATGCCTATGCGAATATCGGATAAAAGTTTAGTAGTCCCTTTGGGTAATGGCCC